>CABHPH010118935.1:7500-17080 GCA_902168325.1 Peromyscus nudipes | reverse complement strand
TAGATAGATAGATAGATAGATAGATAGATAGATAGATAGATAGATAGATAGATAGATGATAGATGATAAATAGACTAAATGACATAAGAGAAATTAGTTCACATAGCTGTAGCAGTTGAGAAATCCTGTAGTCCACCATGTAGAGACCTGAGTATCAGTAGACAGCTCACTTGAAACCTGGAAGCCTCCACACAAGGAAGGCAGTAGGTGTAAGTCTCAGTCTGAGGCAAAAAGCCTGAGAAAATTAGAACTATTTGAGTAAGTTCTAGAGTGCAAAGACCAGAAATGTTTGAGTTCTGATATCCAAGGATAAGGAAGTGTACCAGATCTCTGAGGGAAAAGAAATTGCTTTTCCTCTTTGCTCTGCCTTTTTAAAAAAATCTACTGCCCCAACTCCACCCCATCCCCCACTGATAATACTTCACCCACTCACACAGAGTGGAGCTTCCTCATTCAATCTACTGATTCATATGCCAGTTTTCCCTGGAAACACCCTTACAGGCATGCCCAAAAATGCTTGACCAGCTCTCTAGGCATTCCAACAGACAGCTAAATTGAACCATCACACTTCAAATCATACTTCTATTACAAAAGCCTTAAGTCATAATCAACCAAATCCAAGAGTGACAGGGCATGTTCTGGAGGTTCCACACACAGAACACCTCGGAATGCATCTCTCCTGTGCACCCATGCTTATTATCAGCCCCAGAACCACTGACCTCCAGCTTGCATTTACCCTCCAGACTTTCCCTTCCTTCACATTCAGGTAACTGTCATGATATAACATGGCCCAGAGCCCCAATCCTCAGTCACAGAGTTGATCTTTCTGGACTATCCAAGCACCCAACCTCAACCACCAATGAGAATAGGGACCCACAGTAACCTCATTAACATGAACTTAGGTGTGGGCCCCCCACAAGTAACAAATGTGTTTCTATCTCTTAGGAAAGTCCAAGGATTTGAAAGCTCCCCTACAAAGCACCGACTGTGCAAGCATGAGTACCTGAATTCAGATTCCCAGGCATACTGGGGGACCAGGGGAGTAAAGGCTGGGGGCCACACAGATCCCTGAAACTTATCAGTCAGGCATTCTAAGTAAGTAGATGAGCTTCCAATTCACTGAGGTACTCTGTCTCAAACAAAAGAGGTGAAGAGCAATTGGGAAAAAACACTCAGTATCAACCTCTGGTCTCCACACACATATGACCCCTTGCACTCACATGCACATGCACACTACCTGTATTAACAAGTATATACATCATGTACATAACATGTGCATATCACACATATACACACTAAAAAATATTCAAGAGAAATATAAGACAAATTATTTTCTGTATAAGAAATGAAATGCTTAAAAGTGATATTTTTAAATTGAATTTCATTCAACTGCTATGGCTAGGGCAAGCTCAAAAAAGAAACTGAACTGATCTTTTTTCTTAACTATAATCGTATTAAACTAAAAATATAGACCGTTACAGCATATGGGTCTCCACTTTTTAATGCTAAGACGAACAATGCAGGAGCAACAGCAATTTACTGAATACTCAATGTATGTCAAACACTATCTTATTGAACCACACACCAACCCAATTCACAGAAAAGCAATGAAAGCTAGGGAGATGAAGTGTCATCCCAAGAGAGGACTGGTGAATTTTTGTTCTGACCTGAAAACTAAAAATCCTTCTCAAAAATTTCTACAGAACTAAAAAGAGGTCCAAAGTATAAAAATATGTTGTAACACATAAAAAAAATAACAAAACTTAAATTTCAAGTTTATGGAGAAGGGACTATATTCTGAATATTTATGCCCCCAAAAGTCATGTATTGAAACTCAGTCACCTACGTGATAGTATTAGATGAGGCATTTAGTAAGTGATTAGGTCATAGAAATGGAGCCTTGGTGAATGGGATTAGTGTCCTTGGAAAAGACACTCCAGAAACTTTCTACCACGTGAGACACAGGTAGAGGGTGCCATCTTTGAACTATGACGAATATTTTCACAGAATGATGAATCTGCCAGCACCTTGATTTTAGACTTCCCAGCCTCCAGGACAACAAGAAATAAGTTTCTTTTGTTTAAAATCCATCTATTTTTATAGTATTTTATTATAGCAGCCCAAATAGACTAAGACATAGATTTTTACCAGAACATAGTCAGGTCTGCTTGTTGACATATAGTCTGTAACTGCTTTTACACTGTGGTGGCAGAGTTGGAATGGTTGCTAAGTGGCCCTTGATGCCTATAATATTTACTACTTGGCCTTTCACAGGAAAGGCCTGCTGACCAGGCAGTAGGTCACGTGGCTAGTGAGCGGCAAAAGTAATAAAGCTAGGTTTCTGTGACTCCAAAGCACAATAGCAGTAGCGAGTTCCTTCTTGGTGATTAAACATTTATGTGTGGCATTAAGAAAAAAAGTAAACACTTTGTAGATAAGGGACCTGAAATCAGAGACCTCTTGAACAGAACAGATTGATTCCTAAACTTAATTCCCAAAAAGGAGGCAAGGCAGATGGCCCGGTCCATAAAGCGCTTGCAGTACCTGAGTTCAGATCCCCAACAATGTGTAAAAAGATTGACAGAGTATTGTTGCAGACTATAATCCCAATGCTGAGAGGGCAGACAGGTTCACTATGGCCTGGGCTAACCAATCTAGCCAAATAAATGAGCTGTGTAGGTTCAGTGAGAAATCCTGCCGCAACTAAATTGTGGGAGAGCAAAAAAGAAACTTAATGTACCTCTGGTCTCTACACACATACACATTTGCACACACTTGCATACAGACACACACTAAATAAATAACTGTCCCTAAAGGGCCACAGTTTTTGCTTTCCTCGAGCAGAATGAATAGAAAAACCAAAACTGGAGTACAGAATGAGAGAAATAAGCCAAGGTTAAGTTCAACGATAACAGTGCCATCAAAGCCTCCATCTGCATATCCCAAGGCCTTCCCGAAGATGTTTTTACCTTCTTATTCCACTCTGAGAGCCATGCTCTAGAGTGCTCCATTTGTCATGCATTTGGCAAGAACCCAGAATTTTAAAAACTGGTGTGATTGAAGGACTGAAGTATTTATAAATACCCCATGTTCACAACAACAAAAAAGTCAAGGAAAACATTTATGAATATTTGAGAGATCATACATCAAAGGAGGGAGGAGATGAGAAATTGCTTGCTGTTATCCACGAAAAATTGTGAGCTGATAAAACAGAGCCTCACCGTATAGAACCTGTTTAGAAGCCCAGCTGAGAGCACATCTTATCAGCCCCCTCAGGAAGGGATGGGGGCCTGCTTAACTGGTAGACTGCTCCGGGAAGCAGAATGTTCACAGCCAGTTGGGATTTATTTCATTTTCTCTGTTACAATGCAAGTTACAATTACAATGCAAATGAAAAAAATCTTGGAAATTTTATAAAGACAGAGAAGAGGGTGACCCAAGAGCAATTACTTCTTATGCTGTATAGAGAATGAGACCCTTCCTAAGGGTTAATTCAGCAGATTAAACCCCATGAGAGTAGCATCTGGCCTGTGGACCACACTCTCTCTGACATGCCATGTCTTTGCTCCTCTATTGGCCCATTTGGGGATGAGAAATGAAGGAGAAGAAAGATATATTGTACAGAGTGGAGTTGTCACCCACAGAAGGTCCCTTGGATAAGTTTTGGGCCCCACAAAGACGATGAAAGTAGCCAAAAGTGAACCAATTCAGACAAGGAAAAGACAAGGAGGAAAAAACTCTTTGTCCAAGCTTTGACAGGACCCATCCCTGGCATGATGTCTTAATAATACCAGTGTCTGGGGAGTGTACAAAGATGTAACTCTCCAAGTGACACTAGCATTTTCATGTCATCTATGAGAGTTTCTCCCCGGGTTGGCAGCTACAATTATGTGCAGGTGGAAAAGTGCTGGAGACACATGAATGAAAAATGATGCTAGACATTTCCGGGAACCCAGTGCCACTCTGTAAAGCATCCCAGAGGGAGAGACCATATTTAGAAAGGGGGGTACCTGTAGCCTTGATGCTTTTCAAATGGGATACTATTCACTTAGTGAACATGGGGCTACACTTTTACCAAATACTGTGAACATTTGGCACCATTACTCTCATGTCGACTTTGAATGATCCTCACTATACAATTGGAGAAACCTCTTCCTGGCTGAGGTCATCAGTTCCTTTTCTGGTTTTACATGAGCCTTCTTTTTCTGGGCCCCAAGTTCTTCTGAGAGCTTCTTGGGTTGGTTGTTTGGTGATATTGGAACTTTCCTGTTTCTCTGTCTCCATCGTGAGACGTTTCTGTCTTCAACAGATGCTGGACCTTCTAAGCCGAGCAGTTTTGTCTGTGCATTTCTTCATCTACAGAACACAGTTCCTGATTCTTTGCCAGCACATCCTCGTAATGGAGGTGTCCCCCTTCTGCACGTACTCTGCACAGAGGGACAGGTGTGTAACCCAGGAGCACATCTGCTTTTCTTCTTTGCCTAGTGCCTCTTCTTGCTTCCCGCTCAGTGCACCTCACTCTGTTCTGCATAGATTTTATGCTCCATGTTGCAAAATTCAGTATAGATTTTTTTTTTGATGAAAAAGAAATGGTTTCAATTGTGTCTTTTATCTGAAGAGAAAAGTCTCCTGTTACTGAGAAATTAGTGACAACCCAAAGTTACACTGTTGAATGTCCCATAGCACCCAACAACTGGTGTAACAATGGGCTGGCTCCTGGCCAACGTTCATATCTGGAACATATGCTCTGGGTGGCTAAACCTTTAACACTTCACTAGGCACATTTTAAAATTTTGTGTTTGAAGTTATAGAAAATAGTCTCCTATAATATAATAGTTGTTATTTATCAAAAGCTACTTCCTGCATTTTTTATTTTTAAGCTCTTAACTGAGCAGTAGCTATACATATTTGTGGGATACAGTGTGACATTTCCGCACATGCATACAATGTACCACAATCAGATCAGAGTAGCAGCATGCCCATCACCCAGAGAGTTGTGCTTTTTCTTTTGTATTGAAAGCATGTAGAATTCTATCAGTTATTCTGAAATATAAAATCAATTGTTGCTAACCACTGTTGCACTACTATGCAATAGGACATAGGAAATTATTCTTCCTACCTAAATGCTCTCCTGTATTCTCCATATCTTATCTTCATGTTCTTTAGACTCCGGTAAACATTATTCTATTCTCTACTTCTACACAATCAGCTATATTAAGCAGCTATTTTTCTCTAGAAGCATTTTTATTTAGCCGTTCTCATCACTGTGACCCAAATACCTGACAAAAAGCAGCTGAGGGGAGGAACGATTTATTTGGGCTTCTGGTTAGAGAGGGTGGTATCCATCATGGAAGGTACAGCAGCATTCACAGCCATGGGAGTACATGGCTGGGACTCCTCATGTCTCAGTTCCCCAGGAATCAGAAAAAGATAGATGCCAGTGTCCAGCTCACTTTCTCCTTTTCCATTTTTATTTAGCCCAGGACACCAGCCCATGAGAAGCTGTCACTCACCATTGGGATACATCTTATCTCCTCAATTAATCCTCTCTAGAAAGGTCTTCATACATACCCAAAGATACATGTCATCCATGCCCTAGGTGTTTCCTAGTTCTCTAGGACTGACGGTTGGAATTAACCATCACACACTGCAACCTCCTGAGAAATACAAGCTGAGTGATATCCTCATCTTGTAGAAGAGGAACCAGAAGCCTAGAAGCTTTAAGACACTATCAGGCTGTTTAAGATCAATCCAAAAGTAGAAAGGTTGACAATATTGACAGGAATACCTACATCCAGTCTCTGGTCTCCTTCCCCACACCGTATCACCCAGAGTATGATTGATTACATCACTCACATTCTGAAATCTATACATTCCAAGGACCTTTCTTAGATTTTATTATCCCAGAGCCATCCTACATGAATTTGCACAATAATTTGTACAAAATGAATTGCTAAATATTAAATACTATATTTGTTAATCCTTGTACTATGATAAAGAGGAACGGTGTTTGATTTTAACTTGTATTTCTATGGTAACTAATGAAATTTACTTTTTTTTCCATTAATACCCATTAATTTTATGCTTTAATAAATTACATATTCATGTCCTTTGTTCTCTTTTCTACTGTAATTTAAGGCTTTTATGACAAAGATGGTAAAGACTCTCATAAGTGAGTCCTTTAACCATTTTGCCAACATTTAATTTAAGCATGAGACCCCAACCTAACCTCCACCTGTCCACTTTGGCTATGGTGACCGCTTGTGCACAGAGTTTAAGTTGAGGTTGAATTCAACATTCCTTCAACTTTCACCCAGTTTTCTCAAAAGTTATCAGATTCAACCATATTTGCATTGCTTTAACTAAACTTCCTTAGATGGTCTTATAACCTAAAATACACATAGACAGTTCAAGAAGTACCAGCCACCTCACCCTGTTGTGTCATATATGGGCGCCCATGTTAGATCTGGGCCTACGGATACATCAGAATAGCCAGGAAGGAGCCTACAAGTCCTCTCTTTACTGTGCTTGTTTTAAAGACCAACCCGGCAAATCTACATTTAGATGAGATCATGGCTCTCAATTGCACCCAGTATGGGGGAAAAAAAAACAATGCAAACATTTTACTTTGCCAAAAATGTATATGTAAATGTTTTAAAAAGAGAGAGAGAGAAGCAGATGTAAAATCATCTCAGAAAATGGAAAACTTTATGATTTGTTTGGCATCTTCTCCCTCCTTGCCTTCCCATAATATGTAGTATATCCCAGGACAGCTCATAAAGTACGCCACAGTCACCAAATCACCAGCTTTTATGGAGACAGTAATGCACACAAGATACCTAAGGAGGAGTTATAAAAATGTAGACACTTCTAACATTAAAAAAACAAGTGGAAGTATTTTGTAAACCAAAAATATTCAAAGGCGTTGAGAAATGGGGATGCTTGGGACCAAAACCACTACATAAATAGCAGATTTACCAACAGGCTATTTCTTGGGGGATTTATAGCTACTCGCCATGTTTAACTCTGTAGCACTGACTTCAAAAAAACAAAAAAAAGAACTTGCAACTGTTTGGGAGATGATCCCAGCTGATTTTAAAAGAGAGAGTTGTTGGAGACCGTGAAAATGACTCTGTGCAGGTGAATGGGCAGCACACCCCCAGATGGCAAGCGTCTGCAGCTCTTCCTGTTCTGTGTTCTACTCTGTGCGCCCTTGCAGGAACAAGCTATGCTCACGTGAAAATGAAAATGTCCTCTCCCTCCTTCCACTTTTCAAGGATTAAGACATTTTACTCTCGTTGAGTTCCCAGGCGGTGAAGCCCCTTGGCATCTCGAATATTAATATGACTCGCACTGATATGACTTAAATAGCCTTTTCTAAATCTAATCTATAATGCTGTGCTTATTTACTGCTCCTTGACAGGTACCAGACCTAATTGAAAAAGAATTTCTCCAAATATTAAGTATTCTGAACAGTCAAGCAGAGATAAGAAGAATGTATTAAAGGATTAAGGGCAGACAGAAAATGAGGATGAGGGCAGGACAGAGAAAATTAAAATAGCAAGAAGGGAGATTTTGAAAAATGGCGTTTGTGAGGGGCAAACGAAATTATCCAACTTTAACTCAATCTATCACAGAAAACACAGTTGCTGCCGTGTTTAAAAGTGTCCTTCTCCTACTTTACAGTGACGGGTGTTACCCAAATATCTCTCATTCTAAACTCTGTTGGGCTGACACTTACCCTTCTATGCCAGTCACCAGTGTGCTTGGCAGTCACCTAAGATGGTCATGCAAAATGTAAATGTGTCATTCTCCTAAGGAAAGAGCATGACAGGCGGCTTCAGACCGTGCTCCATAGCTAACTGGGGGAAAAGAAAAAGGAAAACGCCAGAAGCCAAACCACAAATGGTACTTATTTCAATCCCTCACTCCCTGCTCACCACCGATGTAAACATCTTCAAAAAGTACTCATTTCCAAAAGGCTCTTTCCTGCTTTTACAAAAGAAAACATATTTTAAAATTCCTGGAAAGGCTTTAAAAGGAACCCCATGACATCCTCAATTAAAGAACTCATTCAGTCCAAATGGCAGCCTTTTGCCAGGCTCTGGGCATAAGACAGCAAAGCTCTGCTGTACTTTGAGATTAGAAGGGAACTGGCAAGCATATTGTCAGATGGAATATTACACCATTTGACCTCCCCAAAAGACGAGTTAAGAGCTGTTGAGCAGCAGCATGCTACATCAGAAAAAAATGATATCCAGTCCTGGTAAGTCTCTCTCTCTCTCTCTCTCCTTTCTCCTCCCTCCTTCCCCCCTTCTTTGTGTGTATGTGTGTATGTCTATCACATACACACACACACACACACACACACACACGCACACACGCACGCACGCACGTGCGCACATACACACACTTACCTCTCTATTTCTCCCCACTCTCCACAGAGACTCAGCGAGAGGAAGGGGTCATGTGAAAAACACAGCAGGAAGGTGCAATCTGCAAGAGAGAAATCCAAATTTCTTAGCATCTTGCTCCTAGATGTCTAGCCTCCAAAACCACAATAAAATCAACTAGTGCTGTGTGTGGCACCTGGTCTTTGGACACATAGTCAGTCCTCTGTGACTCTGATAAAATACCCGAGATGGGTCAACACAAAGAAGGAAATATATAGTTTGGCTCATGATTTCAGAGATGTCAGGCTGTGGTTGCCTTGGGAGTACAGTGGAGTGCTAGCAGAGCTCATAGCTACTAAAGAGCCCTGTTCAGTTCACAGTGGCCAGGAAGGCAAATGAAAGAGACACACCAAGAGACATTCCTCCCAGTATCCCCTTCAGAACACCCCAGTGACCTAATTCCTTCTGCCAACACCTCCGTTCCCACCCCCCGCCCCCTGTATAATCTATGACATTTCAATTAACAGTGAAAGTGTCCCTTTTGGGGACACATAGAAGCCACAGCAGTAGTACTTTGTCATGAAGACAGTCCCTCAAAATGCAAAGAAACATTTTTCCAAACAACAGAGAAATTTGAGCTAGAAATGGCTACAATTCAGGACTTTCACTCACTTCCTGAGACTCAACCACCTACTTCCTAGCTGCCCACAGAGCATATGCAGGGACTGCGAACACACCAGTGACTCTCAAAGTCCCCAGCCAGCAGCACCAGGAACATCAGGGGACTGGGTTCAAAGTTCACTCTAGACCCGCTGAGTCGGGGCTCTGGTAATGGCTCCACAACTGTCTTAAGTCCTTCTGGTGGTCCTCCTACTCACTGGAACTCTATTTGTAGACCTTGGTTGAGTGTAGAAAATACTATTATTATTTAGACCTAGCACAAGTAGCCATAGCCAAGAATTTCAATCCTCCCACCAACATCACTGCTCTGGAGCTGTGTCATCATGAACCTTTAGAGGATCTGATGTCCACCCTTTGGGAACCTATCGAGAATGTGCAAAACTGAACAAATGCAAATACCACCATCAGGAGGCTCCTGAACATACCCAAAGCCCGTCCCGATGCCCCAGCCACAGAGGACGTGCTCCATCTTTCTCTGACATTGGCATCTGCTCTTGACAGTAATG
>CABHPH010118935.1:0-2500 GCA_902168325.1 Peromyscus nudipes | reverse complement strand
CAGACTGTCTTTTATATTGTGTTTTGTTTTATTAGACAGAAGAAAATATTAATTTTCACAAGGAGGTATCTACTGTAGTAGATCCAATGTTCAATCCTGAAATCTATTTTTCTGATCTTCTTCAAGTCTACAGCTTCAAACAGTGTGACTTCAAGTGGCCATACAAGGACTGCCCTTGTTGATTTCCAACCTGCTCACAACACTGACTGCTATTGCTGGCTTTGAGAAGATGTGAAGATTAAAAACAGGCCTTCTAAAATGATGAACTAAACATCCTCAAGAGCATGGACATGGCTCTATGTCATATTTGAAAGTATGAGCACATGTTCTCAGTGTCTATCAGATCCCCCCAGAAACTGTTCAAATGAAAGTGACGAATTACTTTGCCTATATGCATTAATAAACTTCAGGGTTTGAACATGAGACATTTAGTAAATATAACTAGTTTTTCACAAAATGAATAGGACAAGAAATCAAAGAAGACAGTGGCACCTTCAAACAGGTGTAAGGAATTAAATGAATTTGACCATGACCAGCTCAAAGCTATCTGAGAACCACACACCCTAAGGATGAAGACCCTTCTGTTCCCCAAAGCATCCTGAGGGCGCCTCTCTCAACATGCTGCACAGTGCTCACTGTCATAACTGTAGTCCTTCACTCTCTGAGTGTCAGCCCGCAACTCTTCGTGGATGCTGCTCCCTTGCCTGGACATGTCTTCCTTTTGATCGAAAAGTAACCTTGAAGAAACCAAATAAGAAGAAGCAATTACTTGAAGTGTCAGCAGAAGCTAGAATGAGCTTTCCAAGGAGATTGTTTTAATAAGTGCAGATGGCGCTTATCTACAAAAGTAGAAATTGATTGCCATTGCACAAAACGCGGTCATTTAAAAATATTTGAATAGTTGTAAAATCATATTGCTCAATGGATCTGATTATAGAAGCATTCAGTTTGCAATTAGATTATATCAAGCCTCATTTTGTTATCCTCTTTCTCACACCACAAGGAAATAAGACATTAAGGAGGCCATTTAACCTTCCACCCATGATAGGCTAAGAAAGGTTTGGAGAAAACTAGACTCTAGGCTTAACACATATGCCTTGTTCCCAGCACTTGAGATGCAGAGGCAGGCAGATCTCTGTGAGTTCAAAGCTACATATATATATATATATATATATATATATATATATATATATGCCTTGTGACATAAGGATCGTATCTTAAACATTAGTAAATTATAGAAATGGCTGTCTGAAAAAAGTTCTTATAGAAAGTGATTTTGACCAAATGTTAAGGTACAACCTTGGTACTGAACAATGACCTTAAAATATATATTTATTTATTTGTTTGTTTATTTATTTTTATTTTACGTGTACGTGTGTTTTGTCTGCACGTATGTCTGTGCACATGTGCCTGGTATCTACAGAGACCAGAAGAGGGTGTCAGATCCCCTGGAACTGCAGCTATAGATGGTTGTGAGTCACCATGTGTGTGCTGTGAATCAAACCCATGTCCTCTACAAAAGCAACAAGTACTTTTAAGAGTTGAGCCATCTCTCTAGCCACTTGAATGACAAACTTTTTAAGAGTTTGATCTATTTTAATCTATACACAATCACAGATGTGCTGTGGAAGGGCTACCTACCACCTCCACAGTGCTCTTGAGTAGGAGCAGCAGGAAATGTTAGTTAGAAGGAAGGGGGAGGAGAAACAGATAGAAAATACGGGATGGCCTTGAGAGGGCCTGGATCCTAATCCAAAGAGCCCTGACTGTCTCTGCCCTACGGTATTTATAGAAATGCCAAGGGGTGGAGCAAAAGACCTCCCCTCAGCACAGCCAAGTGCATGCCATCTCAGACACCTGCACTCAAGCCTGTGGTCCAATCATCCTCTCCATGCAAACCTGCTGGGTAAAGCCACTAGGAAATCTGAAAGTGGGCTCCCTACTATGGGATGTCTTTCTGTATGCTATGAATATGTGTTGCTCTGATTGGTTGATAAATAAAGCTGCATTGGCCTATGTCAGGGCAGGATGGAACCAGGCAGAAAACTCTAAGAGAAGGAAAAAGAAAAAGGAAAGACAGAGCAATGTCATCCCACCGTTCAGGGAGCAACATGTAATGGGACTCAGGTAAAGCCGTGGAACATGTAGCAATACATAGATTTATAGTTATGGGCTAATTTAAGATATAAGAGCTAGCTAGCAAGAGGCCTGCCATAGCCTATACAGTTATAATTAATATAAGCCTCTGTGTATTTACTTGGGTCTGAGCTGCTATGGGACCACGGGTGAGAGAGATTTGTCTGGACCTGTGGGGGCCTGGCAGGACCAGAAAAAAACTTCCAACTACAGCTCCCACAATGTGCATTGAAAAAAGTACCACTAAAATAGTATTTTGTGGTAGTAAGGTTTTAAGTTTTATTCCAATTATCTGACTTTCTTTGTCATAGTAAAATTAGCCTTGTAATCTTAAGCCAAGGCCCTAAGTCCTCCCACACACTGG
>CABHPH010118932.1:0-39907 GCA_902168325.1 Peromyscus nudipes | reverse complement strand
GTGTGTGTGTGTGTGTGTGTGTGTGTGTGTGTGTGTGTGTGTGTGTATGTGTGTTAAATAATAGTTGCTATTATTTTAAGATATTTGTGTTCTAATAATAATAAGATTATTGTTATTTTGAGTAGTTTAGTCTTTGTTCACTTATAGCCAAATCTTTTTCTCAAAATCAATTTGTGCTTACCTATAATCCCAGAGCTCTGAAGGTTAAGGCAGAAAATTGTGAGTTCAAGGCCAGTTTATGCTGTATAGTGAATCTGAGCCTAGCCCGGCCGTTTTCTGTCTTTACTCAGTAGTGTGATTTCTAATGGATGCTAATTTCAATGTTACCTAATCTCAGCCGTAATTTAGAAGTTTGTGTACAAAAAGCCAGGCCTGCGTGGTCTACATAGTGAGTTCCAGGACAGTCAGAGGACATAAAGACACTCCCCCCTCACACACACACACACACACACACACACACACAGAGAGAGAGAGAGAGAGAGAGAGAGAGAGAGAGAGAGAGAGAGAGAGAATGAGAATGAGAATAATCAAGAGGTTAATTTTTCAGGATTGCAAATTTGAGGCCTGCCCAGGCTTACCAGAATTCTAACTTGTCTTAAAACAAAACAAAACAAACAACAGAATCTTTTAAAGGTGGGGATCTGGCTTAGTGGAAAAACATCTAGGAAGTGAGGCCCCATGTTCTTCAGAATTTGCCCATCCCCCTAAAATAATGATAGAGAAAAGAAAAAGAAAAGCAATTAAAACATTTACTTCTTAGAGGAAACTGAAAACACAGACAGACAATTACTTCTTTAACCAAGCAGGCTCCCAGGCAGGCCACCTCTACAATTTTCTCTGGCATGACATCTGTACGTTCATCTATCGGCTCAACAGCCCCTTGGAGAACTTGTTGGTCCTTAAAATGAGCTTGAATTGCTTTCTCTCACCTTTCTTTCCTCCTATATTTTTATTCTAGCTCTAAGAATAAAATTCAAGAAATTGCTCCCGACCCCTATCCCCTTCTGAGACAACAGTATTATCTTGGTGTCTTAGTTGGCTTCCAATGCTGTGATCAAGACCATGACCAAAGGCAACTTGGGAAGGAAGGGGTGTATTTGTGTCCCGTGTCTCAATCACAGCTGGTCACTGAAGGAAGTCATGGCGACCTTGAAGCCGGTCAGGATCCTGGAGGCTGGAGCTGATGCAGAGGCCATGACAAGTGCTGCTTACTGGCTTGCTTTCCATGGTCCACACAGACTGTTTTGTTTTTCATACAGCCGAAGACCACCTGACTGGAAATGACATCACCCACAGTGGGCTGGGCCCTCCTGCTTCAGTCATTAATTAGAAAAATGCCCCCCACAGACATACATGCCTACAGGTTAATTTTATGGAGATTTTTTTTTCAGTTGAGGGTCAGTCTTCCCAGATAACCCTAGCTTGAGTCAAGCTGCCAAAAACCAACCAGCATAGCCTCTCACACAGACCTTTGAGAACTGTGTTGATAGAGAAAGGAAAAGCAGTCAAGGAAGGTGACAGAGTGCCTTCTTGATGACGTCATCTGTCTGCCATCTCCTGATAGTCAGTGGTGTCCTCCTTCCACTCAGCATTTCCTATCTTCCTGGAGTTGCTTTCTTTGTTCTCCTAAAGACTTAGTACCACCTGCTACATGGTGAGATATATATATATATATGTGCGTGCGTGCGTGCGTGTGTGTGTGTGTGTGTGTGTGTGTGTGTGCAAATGCATATATGTAACATGTGGTTAGCTGTCTCCTTCTAGAAGAATGAAAATTCCAATTCTGGGATTTAAAACTTTTTTAGCATTTGAAAAAACATTTGTTCTATATTTGCTTTCCTAGTGTTTCAATATCTCAAGTTTTTGGTACTGTTAGAGCTTGGCTCATGGTGGACACTGCGTGTTATAAAAAGTTAACAAGGGAAATAACAGGATTTGTGACATTTTCAATTACATTTTATGCAGCCTTTAAGCACACACACACACACACACACATCACCACCACCACCACCACCACCACCATATAAATGGCGATATTTCCTTACATTGTGTGGGAATGAGAAGCAAGCCATTGCTCATAATTGTCCTAGGTTCTACTTTCTACTGTGTTCTAGTCCACCTGGGAGACTTGGGATTGATTTAAAAAAAAAAGTATTACTAATCATATTATAGAAAGTAAAAACAAACATAGAAGCCTCGTTAGGAACCGGGGCATTTAACCAGGAGAGCAGGGATTATTGGAGGCAGCCACTACACTCTTGAGGGACTGTGGTAAAGCTGGCGCTTCCCTGTGTACATCACAAGCAAGGACAGCGCTGGTTACATGGGAGGAAGCCTTCTTGGCATGACATCAAGTAGCAATGAGAGACAGAGGCAGGGGGAGAGGGAAAGAGAGGGGAAGGGAGGGCAGGGGAGAGCAAGAGGCAGAGGGGATAGAGGAAGGGAGGGAGGGAGAAGAAGGATACCCCAGCCATCCCTGAAACTAATTCCATCTTTTGGCTTTGGACAAATAAAAACTGCCATTTGGACTGAGGATGTAGTATGGTTGACAGAGTGCTTACCTGTCCCGCACAAAGCCAGGGTTTGATCCCTAGTAGCACAGAAACCAGACAGGGTGGTGGCAAACCTGTAATCTGAGCTCTTGGAGGTGAAGCCAGGAGACACAGAAGTTCAAGTTCATCCTTAGCTATATAAGGTCATCCTTGGCTGCATAACAAGTTCTAGGCCAGTTTGGGCTACCTAAGACCCTGCCTCAAACAACAAAAACCTACCAATTTTTTTCTTTTGAGATCCAAAGTCCTCAACAGTGAACGACACTCAATCCACACCTAGTAACATTTAGGATGCTGATGATAAACACATGGAAGAGACTGATTTGGAAACACCTATTTTCACCCCCTTTTGAATTATTTTATAATAAGGAGTGGAAATGAATAGAAGTAGAATGATCATTGGAAAGGGAATTTGTTTTCTGTTATGACACTTTCTAAGTCCAACGTCATCAGAAAGAGGGGAATGGAGGTAATAATCACAATTGTCTTTAAAGCATCCAGACTTCTCAATGAACACATGACCCCAAATCTCAGAAACTAATTGAGGATTGATTGAGACAGAGTTGTGTGTGTCATCCTGGCTGGTCTTGAACTCCAGGCTCAAATGATCTTCCTGCTTCAGCCTCTCAAGTAGCTGAAACTGCAGGAGCACATCACTGCGCCTGGCTTAAAATTGTTTTCCTTTTCTTTTGTGGTGCTGATGGATCCAGGGTCTCCCTAATCCAGCTACCCCGTAGCTACACCCACATCATCTTATTTACATTTTTTTTAACCACAGAGACTCACTATGTATTCCAAAATGGCCTCCAACTTCAGATCCTCTTACCTCAGTTTCCCAAGCACTGGGATTATAGTGATGCACCAACACACCTGACTTATAAAATTTTAATTTTAATATCATTATAGGTTAATAAAAAGTTGTAAAAATGTACAGAGAATCTCAATTAGTTTTCTCCAATTGTCTTAGTTAGGGTTAATATTGCTGTCATGAGGTACCATGACCAAACGCAATTGGGGGAGGAAAGGGTTTATTTCACTCACAGTTCCATAGAACAGTTCATCACCAAAAGCAGCGAGGGCGGGAACTCAAACAGGGCAGGAACCTGACGTAAGAACTGATGCAGAGGCCATGGAGGGGTGTTGCTTACTGGCTTGCTCAGCATGGCTTGTTCAGCCTGTTTGCTAATAGAACCTAGGACCACCAATCCATGGACAGCACCATCCAAAATGGGCTGGGTCCTCCCACATCACTCACTAATTAAGAAAATGTCCCACAGCTGGATTTTCTCACTGGAGGTTCCCTCCTTACAGATAACTCTAGCTTGTGTCAAGTTGACATAAAACTAGTCAGGAAAGCAATGAAACATCTTTTTTGTTCTATTATTGAGAGAGAATCTTAAATATCTGTAACACAGGTCAAAACCAGGATATAGGTATATTAGTACCACACAGCTTAATCAGATTTTACATGGACACATATACTGTGTGTGTGTAGCTGTGTGCAGCTCTTCTTTACTTTCAACGTATGTGTAGATTCTTAGAACCACTCTTCTCTCCTAACATGCTGAATAGATTCACCCATTTGAAGTAGACATTTCAAGGCCTTTTAGTGAGTTTACTCTGTGAAACCATCCTGGTTGATACTGGTTTAGAATACCTTCATTATCCAAAGAGAACCTGCCATCCTCTCATTTTGGAAAAAAAAAAATCCCCATTCCCACTTCCAACACAGACAAATAGCAATCTGTTCTTCATCTCCATATATTTGTCTTTTTCTGAATATTTGGTACAAATTGATTTGTATAGGACATAGTTATTTTTATCAGGATTCTTTCACGTTTCATGATATTTTTGTGGTTCATTTATGTGTGGCATAGATCTAGGCTTCATTCCTTCTTATGATTCGATAATATTCTATCATATGCATAGCCCATATTCTGCTTATACATTCATCTGTTGATGAATATTTTAGTTGTCCTTTTTTTAGTGACTGTAAATGACACTTCTATGAACATTTGTATGTAAAACTTTGAGCATATGTTTTCACTTTTCCCGGATAGATGACTAGGAAAGCAATTACCGGGACATAAGATAAATTTATGTGGTGCTGTAGAAGAAACTGTCACATCATTTTCCAAAGTGGCTATATAATTTTATATCCCCACCAGCAATTCATGAGGCTTTTGATTTCTCCATTCCTTACTAACATTTGCTACTATATTTTTTTAATCACAGCCATTATAATGAGTATATGCTCTTCAGAGAATGCTCTTCAGATCCACCTATGTTGAGTATGTATTAGTAGTTCATTCTTACATATTTTCATTATTGTTCTATTGTATGAATGTTCCACTTTTTAAAAAATGCATTTTTCTAGCCATGAGTAATTGAACGCCTTCCCATTGGGGGGCCGTTATAAGAGAGGCATTTATGAATACTATTGCACACAGAGCTTTGTAAATACATGTTGTGTTTTTTGAGGCTAATTTGAGGGATTGAAATTGCTAGACGGCAGTAGATATACATTTGGTGTGGTAAGGAGCTGAAAAATCATTGTGTTGTTTTATAGTCCCAGCGAAAGGGCACAGGAGTTCTAGGTGCCTATATATTCTTAGGAACTGTTGGCATCCATCTTTAGTTTATGATTTTCTAATATTATTACTCTTTTAAAATAGCATTATACACATGCTTTTTCTATGTGCCCTCATTATTTAGGGACAATAATAAAGTTTGTACAGGTTAAATCCAGTGGGGGACTAGCTTAGAGTTGAGGTTGAGTTAAATGAGACAAGAGGCCATGAATGGATGACTGTGTAGCTGGTGGATGGATGCCTAGGGGTCCATTCAACCTTTCTCTCTAATCCTATGTTTGAAATACTCATGATAAATCAAGGTTGAAAACACACAGACATATTTTTGAAAAGGAATCGAGAAATCTGTTAAGCCAGCCTTAACATTTCATTGTGGGACACATATAATCTTAACTATCTGCTTCAGAACACAAGTGTTTATTAGTGCCCTATAGAGCACACAACTTATCCTTCAAACTTGTCTTCTTGGAGAGAATACTGCTGATACATTCAGTAATGTCATGTGATTTGGTGTTTTTTGAAGGAGGTCTGAAAAGTGAGGAAATGTTCTTTAGAGATTTTTAAACTTGAGTAATAATAAAGATACCAGCTCCTAGAAGACCAGCTATACCAGTTGTTCCATTTTTCTTAAGAAGAACGTAAGGAGGTAAAACAATATCTGTAAGTCACTCCACTGTTTTGTCTCTGAGTGCATTGCTATCCCAGAAGCATAGACCATTTCTTTTCCTTTCTTTTTCAACATAATATTTTTATTGCTTCTTTGGGAATTTCACATCATGCACCCCAATCACACTCACATCCCAGTCCTTCCATGTCCACCTCCCACCCTTGTGACCCCTCCAAAAATAAAAAATAAGTTAAAAAATAGAAAAATAAACAATAACAAAAAACCAAGTCTATATACTCATTGGAGAAGCATTGTAATTGAACATTATTAAATCATTGGTGTTATCAGTATCTGAAGGAGACTCCCTTGTCCTAGGCCACAGATAAAGAAACAGTTTCTTGGAGACTGAATTTCTAGTCTACTTTTTCCTTTTTTTAGAAGTTAGTTTTTTATTAGTATAAGTGATATTCCACTTGGCAAACTTTAGCATTCCCATCTATGATCATTACTCATCTAAAACATTGCAATCAGCACGCTGGCTAGACCAGTCACCTAGGATAGCGGACCACCCTCCTTCTGATGAGGTCAGAAAAGAGTTCATTCTAAATGTCATTTCTAAAAATGTGCCCTTCTCATGGGCTGGAGAAAAGAAGGCTCCAATTGCCCATGGTTTAGGCTGCAGATTTCACTTTGAAGTACATAAAGTCCCCATTTAAAACTTATAAAGATATCAAGTGGATAGTATCAAATTTGATTGATGATTTCATTCTGTCGTCCTCTCCTGCGTGGGGATGTGATTTCCTGAGAGTCATTTTAATCCTCTGAGCTATGGATAGAACTCAAGTGTTCCTTCAGACTTTGCTAATGGTGAAATCTTACAATTCATTTTTTATTCACTTTTGGATCTTATACACCAAAAAAAAAAAAAAAAAGACACACTTCAGGTAGGCATTCTGGGTTCTTTATCTTCACTATGATCAGCTCAAGATTTCTGAACTGCTCCTAGCTTAAATATAGTTGGACTGTACGTGAGTATGTATGGTAAAAGTACATGGCTCCAGACAATTCCCAAATCCTGTGTCTTCCCAAAGTGAAGGACTCTTAAAACATCAGAAAATTGTCCTCTTGTGAATCACATTAAAATTGGATCAATGGAAGAGCTATTTCTACATGTCTGTCTATGCAGAGGCACAAGTAACTTGACAGGGAACATTTACAGTTTATAAAAGTTTGTCTCATGGATGAACTTTCTGCAGATTGACATACATTAAATGTCTCTGTTTCAGCAACCATCATCTAAAAAGATAGTTACTGTATCTCCTCAGTCCTCTAGAGGAAAGGCCAGGCCAATCCTCCTCACATTTATTTGTGTATCTGGATATGCTATACTCAAGGCAAGATTAAGCTGAAAATCTATGAAGTTTGGGTCTCAAAAATCACGGTATTTGAGACAACATAGTAAACTGATCATGATCGTTTTTATTTGAACTGTTCTTGGAGCAGTAATTTTTAAAACTCAGCCCCAACCATTCAGAAGGTGCCCCCTCTTTGAGAGTCACAGCAGATTAACGAATGGACAAAGCAACTGGCCTCTCAGAAACACAACCATCCCTACCGCTGGGTGAGGGCAATTATTCTTCAGGTGAAATCTGCCCCATGTGACCCAAGCCCGAGTTATATAATGATACTGGTAATAAAGTTCACAAACCCGTATCTGCAATTTTGAAATTGAAAAGCTCTCACCTAGCTTTCATAATCCATCTGGCAGTGAAACCTGACGTGACCTGAATTCTGGTGTCAGAGCGGAGCCTGAAACGTAAAGACTATTCATGGCTTCTGCCTGTGCCAGCTAGTGGGAATGTTCGCATAACAGCTGCGTAAATATTAATGTGTCCACTAGAGGGTTCTTCCCTAGACCAAACAAGGCTTGTTACCATACAACATTGTTAATGTGTGGTATTAGTTATAGGATATATATATATATACATATATATGTATATATGTTTTATATATGTATTATTAAAATTTATATAATTTATAATATATATTTCTGAATATGGAACCACACAAGGTTTAAACAAGAAACTTACAGACCCAAAGAAGACAAATTTTAATAAAAACAGTAATGAGGGGCTGTAGAGATGGCTGAGTAGTTAAGAGCACTTGCTGTTCTTCCTGAAGATCTGGATTCAGTTCCCAGCAACCATGTGGTTGCTCACAAGCACCTATAAAGATAGCTACAAGGGACCCAGCACCCTCTTCTGGCCAGAACAGGTGCCATTTACATGTGGTGCACAGACCTGTATGCAGACAAAGCACTAATGCGCATAAAATAAAATTTAAAATGTAAAAGAACAATAATTATGGCAAAACGTGCTTTCTACGGTTTGATCTCATCTGCATGATTTAAGAATAGCTTAAAATTTATCTTACTGTATTTGCTATCATAACATGGACACTTCCTAATTTCTCTGGATATTTTTGCCCTGATTATCTATTTAGAGGGAGGGTGTGAAAAAACAAGTCCTTTAGTTAATTGTACACTTGACCTCAAACTACTTTTAACTTCCTACTAGGACATTAATATAAATCAGAATTTAAATAACAGTTGTGTGTGTGTGTGTGTGTGTGTGAGAGAGAGAGAGAGAGAGAGAGAGACAGAGACAGAGACAGAGACAGAGACAGAGAGAGACAGAGAGACACATAGAGAGATTTTTCCTGAGTTTTTCTTTATTGTAGGTATCTTAGCGATTTTTATTTTAAAAGGATAGAATAAATTTTGTTTAGTTTTATTAATGTAACTAGATCATTATAATATTTAAGGGGTTTGGTGACCAGTGTTTTCAAATAGGATTCTAGATTATTAAGAAAATTAAGTGATAATTCTTATAAAAGCATAAAATGTATTTCTTTGCCTCAAAAATTGAAGATGATCAGTTGTACATAATACATTAAGTATTTTTCACTTGCCAGACAATTTAAAAAATTTTGAATTGAATTTACATGTAAATAATCCTAGGAAACAGCTTGGTGGAGAAGACAAATGGATACATGGTCCTACCTGCTGGAAGGAGACATTTCTTGACTCTTCAGGGCATTCCAGCAGATTCTAGCTTCAGGCATCCACAATGATGATGAACACGATAATATACTTTCCCTTCTTTTTCTGATCACATCCTCAGCAAACTGCTTCATAGAGAGACCCAGAATTAAGCTTGCTGATTATGTATTTTGTAAGGAGTCCCTATGATTACCTTTAGGTTTCACAATTTGCAAGATGGACCCGTAAGGTAGGGATCCCGTGAAGTCTTGAGTGAATGTGTGTTGTTGACATGAACACAGCCATGTCTAGAACCCTCATACCTCAGACCCATTGGGAGTGAGTGGCAAGTCTTCCCTGGATAAGACCCAGAAGGATGGCAAAGTCTTCCTTGTGTCCATATTGAAAGTTTCTGCAGAGAATGTCCATCGTAGCTTTCTCCCCCTTCCTTTCTAGCCTGCCACTTCCTGTCTGCACGTGGAGTCTGGAAATGTTCTCAGGGAAAGTGTCTGGAGCTTGCTGGAGGGACAGGAGGAGGCATGTGAGTGAAGGAGACACACAGCACCTGCTGCATGCTGCTGTGTGTCTTCCCAGGGTGGTGGCAACCTTAGCAGGCTTCAAGCCATTCTCACTTGATACAAGTTTCTTGACTCCTAGAACATGAGTTTCATCTTCAGAGCTAAAGAACAGAGGTGGTTGTGAGGCAAGAAAGACAGGCAGGGAAAATTATGAGGACCTGGGAAGGAAAAGGGGCCCTCACCCAGGAGTCTGGTTGAAGCCTCTGGCCAGCCAAAAATTTCAACACGGTTAGCTCTTGCTGGAGGTCTCTCTCCTCAGCAGCTGGAAACCTCCAGTTTTATAAGAATCTCACTAGAAACCCCCTTTATAATGAAAGGACATGTCCAAACCCCGCTGTATAACCTTAGTGACTCATGGTTTTACTTGATTAGATCGTAATTCCATCCAAAGTACATGTGGAGCCACCCTACAATCTCACTTATCAGGGGGGAGGGGGCAAGGTTTCTTAGCAATGTTTTGCAGTGTAACCTTTGGGCCATCAGAATGGTATATATGGATAATACTAAGATAATTACTTGCAATCCTCCCCTGAGAAGCCCATACACAAGCAGCTATGTTGTGGATTTACGCTCTCTACTGAAGTGTCTTTTAATGAACTGTGACTCTTCTTGAGAAGCTACCCTCATGCTCATGGGTGTGCTTTATTCTTCTGATCATGATTCTCTTCATCGTTCATAAAAATCCAACTCTGTTTCATACTGGCTAGTCCTGAAATTCATTTCGTGTCAAAACCCATGAATCCCGAGTTTGCCTGTATAATGGTCTCTAAAAGGTTAGGGAAACTCCTCAGGCTGTTAGAGGTGACAGTGTGGAGCTGTGTTTCTGTCCCCTCACAGCTGGTGGTTAGAAGCTGTGTGTGACATTGAGCCAATGGATAACAGTCAAAATAAATAGGTATTATGTTTGCATGATAGATGAGGTTATAACTTCAAGGAACGGATGAATATCCCTTAAAGGTCCCTTTTTCCTACTATAAATCAAGACTTGTTTTTGCAAAGCAAAATGAGTCCCCACAGCAAATGATGATCAGGGCCTTTAGTCTTGGAAGTTAGCCAAGTAAACATAATGACATTGACAGATCTAGTTAATAAGGGAGTCAGCCGATGGGATTTGGAAGAGCACACCCCAAAGAGAAAATTGTATTAAAAGCCTGAGTGGTCATCTGACATGACCATGCTGATTGTCTCAAGACATCTTCTGGGCCTTGGTAAGGGACTTTTTATGGAGAACAGACCAATATAAGAGCAAAATATAAATGGCCAGGGCCTTGATGATAGCTTATGGGGATACTGCTGTGTTATGTCTTTGATTTCCCCAGCAACACCTTTACAGTTACCTCGGTAAGGAAGAAGCAAGCTTTAAAAATAACATTTTGCATGGAGCTGATGTATTCAGCCCATCCTGAGCAAGCTACATCTGAGCACAAAATAGGTAGAGAAAGGGGACAAAGAACTGACTTGGTTGAAAAACAAAATCCACACAAACATAAAATGCAGTCAAAATTTTAAAAGGTATTTCATAGAGTTCTGGACCAAGATGAGGAAGAGAGAATTTATTTAAATGACATTCATCTCTCTCTTCTTCTTTTCTCTCCTCTTTGGTGGTGGGGAACAAATTCAGGGTCTTGTACATGGGAAGCAAGTGCTGTATCACTGAACTACAATCCTAGTCCTTAATCCTTCTTACGAGGATTGCTGCAAGGTAAGAGGTGGTGTGCATGAAACCACAGAAGCGCAGCTCAGAACAGCTCAGCAGTACCCATCCACTGAACATTGTCCAGGGAGAAGCCCCTGACTCTATAGAGAACCAAGGTCCTCACTGGTGTCACACTCCACTTGTTTGGACAGGACAATTTAGCTTCCTGAGGTTTCCCACCACACTGCCCCCTCCCTTAGTTCTGGTAGTGATTTCACAGAGCCACACACCGATTTATTCCCATACCAGCTTTTAAGACACCTTGAAGCCAGGTAGTGCCTGCTGGAGGGGAACTGTGACCATGGCTGTCACAGTAAAATTAAGTCTTAGAAAGTCAAGTTCTCCGGTCACAGAGTTCCCTTTGAGAGTTAAGAGTCTAGGAAGCCTTACCTGCAAAACCAGACAAGCAATCCCCACCCCGTTGGCCCCTGCCTCTTCAAACTGGATGACAGCATGCACGTTCACGGCACATTTGTAAGACATGCCAAAGAAAACTTCCTCAAAGTTCACAAAGTGGGGCAGCTAGGCTAGGAAGACCTTGACCTTCGGAGGGAGGATAGACAAGACATTTTGTGCCCAAACTTTAGTCTGTAAAATAGGAATTGTAATACCCAGTCCTGTCGGAAGCAGGACTAATACCCACAAATATTCTCCTCCAAAGTCACACCAAGAATCCATATAACCTTTGGACAAAAAACAACAACAACAAAAAAAAAACCAAAACAACACCTTTAAAAACCAAACAAACTCGACTTTGGGAGTTTTCCTCAGTAGTTTCATGAGTGGAAGTTTGTCGAAGCCACACTGTCTGTGGTGTGCAGATGACTTGCTGAACCACGGGAGGGGGATGTGCTGAGGGATGCATCATTAGGCAATGTTTTCACGGTGACAGAAACCTGAACTGTATACCTGTCTGCAGAGACCTGGGCTAGATGACTTAAGTATGGAGTAGCCCATGCTCCTCTGGCCAGGAAGAACAAAACAATCTGAGGTCAAACCAGGCACGAGACAAAATTATGTGATGGGAATTTGGGGAACGAGAGGCAGCAGGTGGCTGCTGACATACACCATATAACAATATGGTTTATAACAATAAATTTCTTTTTCATTCTTAGCAAGTAGACAGCATTCACTCTAAAATAATAGGAGTGGTCACACAGTAAATACATGAAGCAGCGTCGTGTTATCTGGTATTGTCAGGTGTTGCACACTATATGCAATGGTGCCATGCTTTAACATGGCAGGCAGGGGGTTTATTTGCAAAACATCCCACTAGCACGTGAGTAATATGTTAGACTTTCCAACAGGTGTCAGGCCACCAGACAAAAGGAGTCTTCAGTTCTGTGTAAACGATGGGACCACCGTCACGTATTTGTCTGACGACGTTGACTGAAACATGAATAGGCAGTGGATTTTGTGCGTGTCACAGCAGCCAGGACAGACTGCGACACAACTCATCAGGTTGTCACTTCCTGGAGAGCAGGATGGGTCCACGCTCTGACTTAAACAAAGAAGGGGCTCGGAGTGGAGGCTTGCTGAGCCAAGGCATTGACATTAAGACCTGAAAAGAGCAGATGCTTTGCAAATCGACTCAAAAATATTTCTTAGACTTTCATCACCTACACTAAAAAAACAGCTTTCTAGCATCGGAATTGGAGTCAGGGCCTGATCTTCCTTATTCATCATCCTGCCCATGACATCATTCAGACATTCCTTTAGAAAGTACAAAGATGCCAAAGGATAAAAGGCCCGTCCTTGACACAGACATTGAACTTGGTCATATTGAGGCATTGCGAGCAGATCCAATACTGTGGGTGGTGCCCTTGTAAGGGCAGGCCAAGGTCCCTTACGGGTCACTCCTTTCCTTTGCCATGGTGAACGCCTACCAGTCCATCCTGCTAATGCTCCATCAAATCAGTAAGAAACGCTGGGCTGGGTAGGAGTGGCCACTTTCTTTTCACTGTGAAACCTATTATGAAATATTCTCTTTCCATCGTGTGGTGTTCATAGGGAAAACAATAGATTCTTCAACTTCCTGAATGTCGAATTATTTTTGCTGGCCATACTTATTTGAGAATCTTACAGTTTTCTCCTTTGTGACTCAGAGGGTAAGAGCACTTGATGCCAAGACAGAAAACCTGAGATTAGTACCCAGGACCCACATAGTGGAAGGAGATGACCAACTCTACAAGATATCCTCTGGCCTCCGCATGTGCACCGTGGCAAGCATGCATCCCCACAATAGACACACTCGTGTGAGCACACACACACACACACACACTAAATAAATTAATTCAATGTAATAAATTGAAACATTTCTCCTTTTTTTAATCAAAATGAAAGTTGAGAGCAACATAAAACCAAAACTTGAGAACTATCAGCCACGAGGCAAGAAATTGTTTTTTATTAATTGGAAGACTAGGGAAAGACACAAGTTTGTGCTATAACATTTTACTTCATTAAGATTTAAATAAGGCCTAGCTGGATGGAATTCAAGCCTTCTCTGCTTTATTGAAATTGACTCAATTCTTTTCATCATTTTTTTAGTTCGATCCCGACATTTTCATCCCAGGAAGTCAATCGTTGCTTAGGCTGGGAAAAGAGAAGCGGGCCGAAGTACATAATAAGTTGTCCAAGATAATGTATAAACGTTTAGTCACATAAAGTATTCAGAGAAATTGGGAGTGATTACTCTTCCTTTACAGTGGAGGACAGCTGGGGAATGGGGGTGGAGGAGGGCAAGGGAAAGGAAGAATTTCAGGCAGGAGAGAGAGAAAGAAGGTTTAAGATGCGCCCAGGATGTGCTGCTAATGCCGGACAGCGAACAGTCTGTCTGGGAGAACAGGCGGAGGCAGAGTTGGAGAGACCTGCTCATGTCAAGCAGGAGGGGCTGCTTCCTGGTACAAAGACAGAAGGGCCTTCTTGGGAGGGGGCTGAGAGAAGCCATTGAGATTTCAAGTGGGCAGCCGTCAGGGTGAGAGCTCTTTCAGAAGGGTAACTCTAATGCAGTGTGGGAGGCTGGGTGGAGAAGGGAGTGGGAGCCAGGGTGCTGTGCGCATTCAGGACTGATTCAGGCTGTGGGTGTGGAGAGGAGGAGGTAGAACCTGAGAGCAGGTTCCGCGGAGATGGTGGTGAGTTCATGGGAAAGAGGGGGACTAGCGCACAGTGTGAGCATTTATCCACCCATGCATTTACCTCAGTTTGTTCGTTATTCGGTGAGCACACACCCTAAGAAATCTGCAGGCACAAGTGGATCCCACTTGCCTGTTTCCAGATTACTCTTCATTTTAGATTAGTGCAGAATTTGTTTTGAGCAAAATAGTTGGTGCCACCAACCATTAGACAAGGAAATATTTACTAAGAACATTTAAAAATTTCCTTCTGAAGATCACAGCTTTTAAAAAATATTTGTTTGAGTGTGGTGTATGTGCCAGGGCTGGAAGAGGGTGTTGGCTGTCCTCGTCTCTCTCTCTGCCTGTTTCTCTGAGACAGGATCTCTCCCTGAACCTGGAGCTTACATTCCTTCACTATACTGTTAGCCAGCAAACCCCAGGAATCTTCCTGTCTCCAAACCGCTTGGAATTGGTATTACTTTTGTATGGGTCATTCAGCTTTCGGGTGGATGTTGGGATCTGAATTCTGATCCCTCTTGAGCCTTGTAACTGCTGAGCCATCTCCAACCCTTGAAGATAGTTTTGAGCCTTTAAAGTGTCTCAAAGTCAGGCTGGGGAGATAGGTAGTCCAGTGGTTAAAGTGCTCGCAATGAAAATATAGGAACCAGAGTTGGGATTCTCAGACCTAGGTAAATGCCGGATGGGCAGTGGTGGTCCGTCTCTAATCACAGCCTCTGAAGGCAGAAAGACTCACAGGGGATCCCCAGAACTAGCTTGCTGGTGGGTTTGAGTGAGAACCCCTGCCTCAATGAATATGGAAGACCTATCAGGATGATTCACTCCCACCAACACTGGACTTCCACACATCATGAGTGGGCACACACACACACACACACACACACACACACACACACACACACATAGGAAAGAGAGAGAGAATATCCTGAAGTCCACAAAATTGGTATATGCTGGTGTCCCTTGCCACACTAGGCGACACTTCACTACCGTGCTCCCCCCTCTGACACTTCTCTGAGACAGCTCTATGGTCGCCAAAGAATCACCTGGAATGCTCATACACAAGCTAGAAAAACCAAAACTGGAAGTGAGGGAAACATGGGGAAGTCACACGTGAGGAAAAGACAGAGTGTGGACAAGCAAGGCACCAAGCCCTGGCAGACCCAAAAGCACAGGAGAGCCGCCATCAGGAAGGCCTGACTGTCTGTGTACTGTCCAGTGCTCACGGCCTGGATCTTGGCATGTTCCTTTGTGATCTAGCTAGAAACCCTGCAATTAGCAGTACCGGGAGTTGACACACACCTGTTAAACAAATCATGTACTGTAAAAGTTTTAAGTCAAGTTAGCCCAGTTCAGATTACTGGGAGCGGAGACAGGTGCAAACCTTTCAAGAAGTGAGAACTTCGCCATTGGAGGATCACAGAGGAGACAGACTGGGAAGAAAAGAGAGTCAGGAGGAAGCCAGGGCTCTGCTAACTTCGCACCTCAGATAAGACACTCCTCTCTCTCCCTGTCTACACTCCTCTGTCTACCTCCAACACTTCAAACCAGGATGAGCCCTATAAGAACAAACTGAGCCTAACATATATCCAATACACTGTCATGAGCAGGTCAAGAATTAAACTGCCACTTCCTGAGCTATCTGGTTAGGAAAAGGTTACTAAGTTCCAAAGAACTCATGTGAATACAAGTTCAAAAGACATCATTCATTCATCTTGTTCATTTTAAATACACTACTGTTTATTTAAATAGCAACTGTATGTGGAAGTGAAAAGTCATTATTCTGGCCCCATATCTCGACACCGGCGTTCATCCCATCACTTTTCAATTATGGACTTTTCAAACTGAACTCATCCCACAGTGGACGAAGCCCACATGGAGGTCTCTGATGAAAAGTGAGTGAGAGATGCATCCCTGTGCTTTGGGTTAACTTCACACACTATGGGTCCTGCTGTATTGGTTGACCTTGTCCACCTGACGGGGGTTTAGAGTCACCATGGAAACAAACCTCCTGTGTGTCTGTGAGGGCGTTTCTAGACTGGACTAATTAAAGCTGGGGAGACACAACCTAAGTGTGGGTGGTACCATCCCATGGGATTGGGCCCTGGGCTGAATAAAAAGGAGAAACTGAGCTGAGCCTCAGGATTCATTGTTCTCCCCTTCCTGACTGCAGGCGCCACATGACCAACTGCCGCACACTCCTGTCATGTGACTTCCACTCCTTCAAGGGTACTCTTTCAGTGACCTAATGGTCTCTCCTTAGGCCTCACCTCTTAGAGGCTCTGTCACCTGTCAGCAGCATCAACTTGGAGCCTGAACCTTTAATGTGAGTCTGTTTCCTCACGACATCTTGCCCTGTCTTCTACACAGGGCTGCTGGGAAGCCCAAGTGATACATGGTCCCCAAATGTCCCTTTATTCACACAGACAGTTACCATTAGCATTTTGACTCACCATCATCACCAATTTGTGTGACTCTTTCTACATATGACAGGTGACTGGTACCACGGACAAACTTTTCAAGGAGTGTGTCAGACACTGTACCACACAACCTTGCTGTGACATTTGTTTCTACGGAGTAGAACTTACTGTGACCCTCTCTAAGAAACAACATCTAACTACTGGCGCCTTCCATGGAATCATTAGTATGTGACTGATGCTGTGCTGTGGCGTCGTTCCAGAACACTGCCTCCCTTTTCTAGAAGGGTTCCCAAGGCCATTTCTTTGCAATTAGCTAATTGGTTAAGGACATGAATTTACTCCTGTAGACCAATTAATACTGATTTTAACTGTAATGGGAAACAAGCTGAAATCATCCTAAGGCCATTTTCTGGTCTAGATGCTCCATCATCAACCTTGGACAAGGGCATGTAGACAATGAACATTGATCATCGTCTCATGGTTTGTGGGGCAGTGCGGGGTCTCAGTCATATCACTGCGAACTGAGCAAACTGAGAAATAATGTAGCATGGCGGTAAAGAGAAAGTTGTCACTTTGTTAGTGAGATGAGCGGACAACAGAAATGCCTGGATGGCCAGGGGACTGGGGCCCCATGCAGAACTCCATGAGGTGACTGTGAGCGCTTACAGCACAGAGAGGTGGGGTTCAGGGTTCTGGTGGGTCAGCTTCTTCTCAAAGAGGCTGTTGGGTGGGTCAGTGGCTATCTCACACCTGAAACCAAGGGTTTCAGTTTTTCTTTTTTACTTAATTTACATTTAAACAAAAATCAATGGAGCAAAAAAATGGGAATGAGAGAAGCTTCCTGATTTATTAATATTGCACATGGAAAAGTTGAGGACTATAGTTGAGGGTTTTTTTTCCACTTTTTGGGGGCCCACCACCCAGTTCCCAAATAATACACTGAGACTTATTCCTACTTATGAATGCCTGGCCTTAGCTTGGCTTGTTTCTAGACATCTTTTCTAACTTAACTTATCCCATTTCTCTCTAACTATGTTTTGTCTCTGCACTTTTAACCTTTCTTTATTATATACATCTGTCTTTCCTTCTGTGGCTGGCTGGGTGGATGAGTGGCTGGGTGGCTGGCCTGTCCTTCTCTCCTTCTTTTCTTGCTCCTCCCTCTTTTCTTCCCTCAAGCCTGGATTTCTCCTCCTGTTTATTCTGTCTGCCTGGCAGCCCTGCCTATCCTTTTTCTCCTTCCTGGCTATTGGCTGTTCAGCTCTTTATTAGACCATCAGATGTTATAGGCAGGCAAAGTAACAGCTTCACAGAGTTAAACAAATGCAACATAAAAGAATGTAACACATCTTTGCACCACTAAACAAATATTCCACAGTACAAACAATGGAACACATTTTAACTAATATTCTACAACAGAGGACAGGAGATTTTAGTTGACAACAAGTTTAATATGAACCAGTCGGTGCCCTTGGGATTCTAGTACAGGGTCTAGATCATAGAACATTCTGAGATTCCTAAAATGTTCTGGAGGATTAAAATCAGGAGCCACTAGTTCCTTAGCTCCAGACGCCTGATATATCAGGAAGATTGAGAATTCAGTGAGGTGAGAAAAGTGTGAATTTGAAAAGCCCTCAGTGAAGAAGGAAGACATGTGTCTCCATGCAGTTCCAAAAGGAAGACAGAGCAGAGAGTGATGGGAGAAAGCTGTCTGGGCGCAGTTTTAAGCCAATAGAAGGAAGAACATTCAAACACACACACACACACACACACACACACACACACACACTCATAAACAGTGAGACACACATTTGGTCAAGTTACTTCTTGTCTAAAATTACTGAATGGCTCCCCAGTGAGTCCCTGGTGTGCAGCAGGCTTGTTTCTACTTCTTCAGAGTGCCCATCCTGTGACTGGTGCTCTCTCCTCTCTCCATCCATCAGCCCTCACTCACCCTGAAGCTCTGTTTCCTGTTCACTGGGAAAGACTTCCGCCCGCAGGGAAGAGGTTCTTTTGTACCATGTCTCTGCTCATGGTGCTCCTTGTCAGCTCTTATTAGAACCAGTCCTCTGCTTTTTCTGATTTTTTTTTAACCATGGATATATTCGTAACATACATGCATTATATATAATGAAATACATACAATTACAGCTACTTTTAAGAGTTATGTTCTGTGACTTCAAATCTATTCACACACTGAGCAACCACCACCACTATCCATCCCCAGAAGGTACTTTCAACTTGCACCAACTTACTGTGTCCATTTTACAATAACACCCCGCTTCCTGCTCCCACGCCTTGGCAACCACAGTCTATTCATTCTGATTCTGTTAATTTGACCATTCTAGATTATTATTTTTAACCCCTTGAGTGAGGGCAGGGAATGTGTTTTTACTCTCAATATTCAAAGCCTAGTGCAAGGCCTGGCACATGGTAAGCATTCAACATAGATCCCCAGAAGAAAGGAGGAGGAAAGGCAGGAAAGAGGAGCCCACAGAACCCTGGAACTGGAAAGATTTTAGTAGAAGATGTGAAGAACCATCTCAGGGACCGATGGTTGAACACATTCCTGAATCAGGTTGGAAGATTGAACTCCAGCAGACTCTTCAGTGAGTATTGACAAAATGCTAGTAACTAGATGCTCAACCAGGCTTCCCAGTGATAGAATAGGGATCTTTATATTCTAAGACCTGGCAATTAAATAAAGGATATTTATTTAAAATCATAAAACCAAAAACAAGAAACAGTCAGGCTATGCCGTGTTCTGGACCAAATTTCCACATCAAACTATAGTCATCTCTAACTTCATTAAATGCTTAGTGTTTACCTTGAATGTTGGACTTAATTCTGACAAGACAGTGCTACAATGTTCAGAGAATGGACAAGGAGAATTGAATTACCATCTTGTGGAAAACAATCATGAGACTGGAATGAAGAATCACCCTGTGAGGTGACTCAGATTAAAACTTCTTAGGAACCATTAAGCATACAATGGATGAAAGCCTGTCTGGGGTGGCTTGCACTGAATTCTTCCAAAGTATCCAAATATGTAAGAACAAGATGAATAAAACCATCCAAACCCCCCTTTCTAGGATGTTGTCATCGAAAGTTTTTATTTAAAATCAATAGCTCTTCAATTTGCAGCTTTAATAATCAAGCTTTATACCTTGGACGAAAGAATGAAGTCAGACTTGTAACTCTTCAGATCAGGGCAGAGGGAGAAAGGAACATGGAGGGACAGGGTGACCATGAAGGAATAGATCAGAATTGATTCTGGGTTAAAAGAGGACAAAATGAACCATTTGCTGTATTTTTAATTGCTTGCTGTTTTTTATTGTTTTATGGCTGGCCTGTTGAGAGTTGCTTGAGAGACTCAATCTATCATCAAATACACTTCTGCTATTGTACACCTTGTAACACCCTGCCTGGAGATGGCCAATGAGAAACTGTTTGCAGGTGCTATCAAGGTTTATGGCTTCTGACCTTGGGTCATTTGGTTTGAAGTCCACATTTGTAGTCACTGTTCTCTCGGTCCATATTGTCTTCATACCTACGTCATAGAGCACGTGTATTTATTGCTGGCCTGTACTTTATCAAGAGCTTTGAACACAGGACAAGTTTTTTATGTATTTTTGTTAAAAAAAAAAGATTACTGGCTATGACTAGTTCTCAAAGGAGAACAGTCAGAACACAAAGAGATAGACTGAAGGTACAGTTGGAAGGGGAAACAGTGGAATAAGTTGTTGGAGCAGACAGAAGGGGCCGAACAAATTCTTCCATTCATTGGAAGAGTGTGTTGGGACTAAGGCTGCTGAAGAACAATAACTTGAAAGCAATCCAAATTCATAATTCCTTTACTGTTTACAATTGTTCTTCTTTCTTATACATAAATTCTTATTGCTTATTGCATTTATTTAGTGTGTGTGTGTAATGTGTGTGTGTGTGTGTGTGTGTGTGTGTGTGTGTGCCACAGAGCATGTGTAGGTCAGAGAACACCATGCAGGAATATTTCGCTCCTTCCACCATGTGGGTCCTGGGGATTGAAAATAGGTCATCAGGCTTGGGAGAAGGCGCCTTTATCTGCTGAGCCAATTCACTGGCCTTACATTTGTTTCTCTAACTAAAACGACATAATGAAATAAGAATTTAAGATAATTTTGTTGTTTCGCCCTCAGAATACAGCTTTGAAGAAGGAAATGTGGTTTCCTCACATCTACGGAACCAGGATTCTCTCAAGGATCTGCTGAAGACAGGGATGCTTCATCTCCATTGTCGGCTTGATTGGATTCGGAGTTACCATGGAAACACACCACTGTACATGTCTATAAGGGTGTTTAACTAAAGAGGAAAGACTCTTCCTTAATGTGATTGGCACCAGCCCAGGAGCCAGGGTCCCAGACTGAATAAAAAGGGGAAAGAGAACTCTAGCAAAGCTTTCTTTGCTTCCTAACATCATGGAAACAATGTGACCAGTGTTGGTAACAAAATCACAGGCAGAGAGGTAGAGTTCAGCCTAGTTCTGTTTTATGTATCCATTTGTACTTTTTTACAGAGTGCCACCAATAGTAGCTACTTAACTTCTCTTAGGATGCTGAGCGCTGACTTGAGTTCAGCTGAGTGATTTCTGCTGCATGTACCCAGTGATTTCTGCTGTATGTACCCAGTGATTTCTGCTGTATGTGCTGTCTTTAGACAAGTCCAGTGCCAGGTGCTGGCCGGAGCTTTAGTTTAAGCACCTCAGTTCTCCACAAAGGGGGGCTCCATTTGGATGGGATTACCAGATAAAACAGAGGACTGTATTCTATTTCAATTTCAGGTGAAGAGAATTTAGTGTGCATAATTTTATTTGGAATTAAAATTCAATTAAACATTTAAAAGGAAACACCTGTTTTGAAAATACAGAAATCCAAGAAGAAGAAAAACTTAAAAACAGGAAGCTGCATCATTTGCAGATTATCATGGCCAAAGCCCATTTTGTATGCTGTAAAATGTATGCCATTTTTATGGAAATCCCATCAGTCAGAGTTTTATAGCTTACTTTATTATTACACAGATACATTGAGAAAGTTTTCTGATGTGACGTGATACCACTTTAATGACTAAATCCTGGGCCCATCATTCAACAAAAGGTAATATCGCAACCTGTCAGGCTTCGTCTGTTTTCTTAACAAGCAGAAATGACTGGCTAGAGCTCTGAGCAAACTGGAGTGTACATTCTAGAAAGCGACACTAAATCAAAGCTGTGCCATGACTTCTGTGGAGGGAGGCCTGGAGGATTTAGAGACAGCCTTCTGCTTGGGGTTTCAGCCTCATTTAAGATTTTTCATGAACAGTAAAAACGAGCTGTGTGAATGCTCCTGTGCTCTGTCCTCCAGTGCGCTGTCAGGAACCTGGCCTGTATTCACCCTATGCTTGCCGCCTAGCCAGGAACTTCCAAGTGGCCTCCTCCTTGGGGTAAGCGCCAGCCATCTCTAAGCAGCTCTCCCGGATTCGGGACTACCTTCTGCTAGGAATAAATGTTTGGAAACGGAAATGCAGCCTGCTCCTTCACTGGTCTATAAAAAAAGAACATGGAGCTATTTAATGCATAAAGAAAATAGTGTAGGGCAGACCTAAAGAAATCAACCTTCCACGGACCACACCAGGCTCTAAGGAGTCAATATACATGAGCTGTGTTAAAGGAGTGTTACAGACTGGACCCAATCTGGAACCAGGATGGAGACCGTGATTGACTCCGGTCCTTGTAGTCCCAGCCCTCTCCACACTGATGTATTAAGAGAGTCTGTATAAGAACTGAAAGGAGTTTCTTTTAGAAAATATGAAGCCGAATAGGACAGACCACACACAGTTTACAGACATGATGTTTAGGTGACACAGATTGAGGGTCTGTTAATTGTCCCTCAGTAGGACACAACACTTTAGTCCAGAGCTTTCTCTTCTGTTCTTTCAGCTCTGCTTCTGAACTGTTTCACACACTCATACGTTGTAAATGGGTCCGTGTGGGCTAGGGACATAGCTGTGAACTTGGGACTAATCACTTTCTCATACTGGACTCAACAGATGGCTTTTGTAAGAATGACTCAGAGACCCCCAAGGGAAAATGGACGAGGTATTACCAGACACGCCAACGATCATGTGACTTGTTCACTCTTTCTGCCAAGCCCTAAAATTTCAAGAGAACCCAAATCACTAAGCAACGAAGGTAACTGTTTATCAAGTAAAGACCAGGGAAGAAAAGTCAAATCAGAAACGTCAATTTGGGACCGGCAAAATGGTTCAGCAAATAGTATGGTGGAAAGAGAGAACCAACCCATGTAAGTTGTCCTCTGATCTCCACACTCATTCACATACAACACACACACACACACACACACACACACACACACTGCAATTAAAATGTTTTAAAGAAATGTGGATTTTTGTAATGGGCCTACACTTGGTTCTTGAGAAGTGAAATCAAATGGAGTACAAACTGTTACAGTACTCTAACGACCATGAAAAGCTCCCTCTCTCTCTCTCTTTCTCTCTCTCTCTCTCTCTCTCTCTCTCTCTCTCTCTCTCTCTCTCACACACACACACACACACACACACACACACACACACAGATGGGCCATACCACCAAGTAAAACATCAGTTACCATATCTAAGTAGGGATCTGCTTTTTATCAAGCTTAAGAACATTGTTCTGATGAATGATTATTATTGGGGGGACAGTCAGGGGTTAGGTGGAGCATGGTCTGAGTTAATTTCCATTTTAGTTCCCAATATGCATGAATATTTCACCTCATACATGATATAGTCACATTCTCTCCCCCACACATATCAGGTTCTCACTATGTAACCCTGATGGGACTAGAATGCACTCTGCAGACCAGGCTGGTCTTGAATTCACAGTGATCCTCCTGCCTCAGTCTCACCATGCTGGGCCACCATTACTTAACTTACAACATACATCTTTATACATTTTCTTCAGGTTATACAAAAGAACTGCTCATAGATTGCAATCATTCTATTATAACCATTGTAATTCAATTTTGAGCTTTCATTTCAGCACAGGGTATGAGTACCCAAATTAAGCAGAAACTATACTCACTCTGAGGAGTGACACCCAGCGCCACATGCTCCTAATGTCCTGTATCAAATGTTGGTAGAGGGGAAGATGGAGTTGTCCCAAGGCCGTGTGCAAGAAATTATGAAACAGTTCAATAGGCCTGATATGTCTAGCCATTAATTAAAAGATCATTGTCTTTTTAGCCCTTAAATCATATCTTTAACATATTTACTATGAGAAAATATAAGTTCTTCCCAAAGGGAAAGGTTATAATCATTATCTCTTCCACATAAAATGTCCCCAGTTTGTGCTGACAGGTTCATGAATTTATTCTGTTGTTTTATTCATCTGCACCTAAGAAATACTTTGTTCAAACTGAAGTTCACGACCCTCACTCCAGCTTACTTGTATCCATATTTGTGTGTTTTGAATTTTCATGGCAAAATGTTGGCATCATTATGAGTGAGGGTTTGGGGCCTGGAGACATAGCTAAGTGGTGGGGTGCTTGCTTTGCATGCACAAAGAAAAGAAGGGGAAGGGAATGGAAGGAAACGGGAGGGGAGGGATGGGGAGGGGATGGGAAGGGAGGGAAGGGAATGGAAGGGAACAGAAAGGATAAATGAAGTTGAACTAGATTCTTGTCCCAAAGTTTAGAATGTAAAAGGGTTAGGGCCAAATACTTAATGTTGTGGAGTCTGATTGGATTGTGGTTGTTGTTAAATTTGTAAAATGGGGATAATAACTAACTCATGGAGTCACTGTGGGGATCAAATAGGGAATGCTATGTTCTCTAGATCTCTGGTGTGGTTTCCCTTTGTCACCTGCTCATATGGGTGACTCCCCTTCTGTATGAAGTAACACAGACGCCCTCGACCTCAGAATTGATAGTTGTCTAGTCTCTAGTAGTACTTGCAAAAAACTAGATGTCAGTTTTAATCACATCTATGCAACTAAAAATTAAACGCCACATATATTAGATTCTAATAGTGGGTTCTGGGAAGACTATGTAATGGAGTCTGAAGTCTTCTTCCTCCAGAGAGCACCAAGAATGGAGTCGTTCTAATCACAGTAGTTATGAGGCAGAATGGGCTTTATTTCCCCTTCTCTGTCTGAGCCTCATCCACAGATGAAGTGCACAGTGACAGCATGCTGGGGCCATAATCAACTTCCTCATTTCCTTGGTGACAGCCTGAAGTCCTGGGAGAGGGCCTTTTTCAGTTTGAAGTCCGTGAAAATGACAACCCACTCTACATCACTGCAAAGTATCTTATCAGTGCACATGTCTGGGGACAGTGAGGAGCAATCAGGAAGCCCCTAGAATGGAGGAGGCTGTGGGAAGGATGATGAGATCTCATCTTTTTGGTAAAAAAAAAATACCAGTTTGCTTTGCAAGACAAGACTTGTGCTTTGAACTGATCTAATTGAACTGATGAACTCAAAGGTCCATTTTGTAATGAGTTGAACTCACATAAGGAAGACCTGCCATGTTTATCATACCTACTGTGTGCTGAGCCTTGTGGGGTGGATTCTCACGTGGTGCTCAAGCATTGCTGGGAAGTGGACACAATTCCTTTTATTTTGTAGCTGAGGTGATGGAAGCTCCTACAGATGGTGTCCCTGGAGTCGGCTAGGGAACTAGGGAGGGGTGATATGAAGGAGACAAGAGCTGGCTGGGGTCTCTCAATCCAATGCCACGACATTTTCATTACTGCTGAGATTGCAGCAGGGAGGAAATGGGGAAAGAAATCTTCATGAAATAGACTCACTGTGAAGCAAGTTCTTTTGTACCGGCTTAGGGTTAAATGGTACTAATATTAACATTTTATTAACACAACCAAAGAAAGCCGTGACTAAATTTTAATGAACCCTTTTATTATGGGACAAGGAGGGGGCATAAGGAAGCAAAAGGCGGTTAAATGTATTGAAGGAAGGGATTATTTGTCCCGATTTAAAAACACCCAGCTTAATAGCCTGAACAAAGCATATTACTGTCCTGTTATGCGATGTTTTCAAATTTGCCATTTTAGCTTTATTGTTATTTACTCACATATTATATTTTGTAGTAATAGATATTGAACCTAGGGTCTTGCCTGTGCTAGGTGAGTGCTCTGCCAGTGAGCTATGCCCCCAAGTCCAGTATTTTAAATTTAGAAGGCAATATTACAGACAGGAACTAGAGCTGGGTTGGAAGTTGAGGGTTTGAGTTTTAGCTTCAGAATTGCTGTAAAATCATCTCTAAATTTTACATAACACTGTCATTTCCTTTGGAAGGGGAGTGGTTCGAGACAGGGTTTCCTGGAACTTGATCTGTAGACCAGGCTGGCCTCGAACTCACAAATCCACCTGCCTCTGCCTCCCGAGTGCTGGGATTAAAGGTGTGCACCACTGCTGCCTCGCACATTGTCACATTGTCACTTTTAATTGAGTAGAATTATAGATACCTATGCAGTCCAATTCCACTGTCCACTCACCTACCCACTCACAACCATGTGTTCACTCATAGATTTATTCAACTTTTAATTCAATATACATTTAATGAGCACCAGCCAAGCTGTGACTGGAGACATGTCACAACTAACCTGGACTCCACTCCTGAGGAGCCCACAGCAGAGGAGAGGACAGCCAGGAATACAAAACCATGCAGTAAGATATGGTGGGAGCTCTGTTGAAATGCTACCGATTGTAGTACTCAGAAAGAAGAGGTCATGTATACTCAGTGGGAAATGAGTACACACACATGCCTCCTTGACATAATGGCAAAGAGGTAAGGCATGCATCAAGAAATAAGTGGCAGTTGGGTTAAGTCTTGGTAAAGTCTGAGTCATTTCCCCCAGTGAATCTGAGGTGATGATGGCGAGTGTGCTCTAATCAGGGCAAAGCACTTAAACACGGCTGATAAGGTACTGGAAAGCAACAATGTGTAATTAGATTTGGCTGAGACATGCAGCTGCATCTAGAGATGGAGTAGAGGCAAGGTTTTGCCATGCTCAGGAGGTTCAACTGCATTTTGTAGGCATTAAGAAGGCTGTAAAGGCCAGAGGGGCAGGATGCCTGCTGTGTGATTGTGTCTTCTATATATGACAGGGAAGCTGCACCCAAAATGGCCCCCAAAGGGAGTGGCACTATTAGGAGGTGTGGCCTTGTAGGAGGAAGTGTGTCACTGTGGGGGCGGGTTTTGAGGTCTCTTTTGCTCAAGCTTCCCTCAGTGTGACTGTCAGTTGATTTCCTGTTGCCTCTGAGTCAAGATGTAGCGTTCTCAGCTCCAGCACCACATCTGCCTGCACGCCGCCATGCTCCCCACCCTGATGATAACGGACTGAACCTCTGAAACTGTAAACAAGCCACCTCAGTTAAATGTTTTCCTTTATAGGGGTTTCCATGGTCATGGTGTCTCTTCACAGAAATAAAAAACCCTAACGAAGACACCAAGGAATCTCAACAACATGGCTGCCTAAACAAGACCTGAACAATGACCTCACCAGTAGACATGCCTACGTGGATGGATAAGATGTTACAAGGCCCATCCCTAGATGAAGAGCTACAGGCAACCAATGGCTGCTGAGAGGGAGAATCAGTCTTCTCCAGGGATGAGCCCCTGATAGGTACTCACTCCCAAATGGCCAGCCCTAAACAGATACACATATGAGAACTACTAAATGGACTCAGCAGGTTGTATCTCTATATACATATATGTGTATATACACACATTAACAATAATAATTAAAGAAGAGGCCGTGAATTTGAGTGGGAAGAGGGGGGTATGAGAGGAGGTGGAGTGGGAGGAAGTAATGATAATACAATACTCATATATGAAATTCTAAATAAAATAGAAAGTCTGTTAAAACATGCATGAGTGAAATAATGCTCCTCTAAAGAGGAGACTTGTGAAAATCATGAGACAGAGCATGAAGACCAGCCATTCGCTCTGTAGCTCACTCTTTAAATGTCTCCTTTATATTTACCTCAGTGGGTCATGATTTGGTTTTTATATATATAGTCTATACGTGACTGAAAAAAAACATAACTCTATTCTGCTCTATGCATTTGTTCAAAAGGTATCAATCTCTAGTGCTCTCCCTGCCCCTCCCCCCAGAAAAGGAAAATAGAAAGGAAATTAACTGGTAAAAGAACTCATGACAATTCCACCTTTCCTAGAACTCTTATGTCTGCAAAGCATGCTGCTGGTGAAGGTCCCTAAGAAGATTAAAACAAAAGATTAATAACAAAGTAAGAAAGCAGCAGGATCTGGAGAGGCTGGGACATTTATGAACTGCTGGTGGGAAAGTGAACCACATGGTCATCGTGAAAAATAACATAGAGCTTCCTCAGAAAAAGAAAGGAAAGAAGGAAGGAAGGGAGGGAGGGAGGGAGGAAGGAAGGAAGGAAGGAAGGAAGGAAGGAAGGAAGGAAAGAAAGACAGAAGTAAAAAAGTGTAGAATTACTATGTGACATAAAAATTCCACTTTGGGTCATATATCCAAAAGAATTGTAATGAAACCTTGAAACATACAGTTTGGTATCTTTATTCAGTGTACCAGCATCTCAACAGCCCAATGCTGAAAGCCATCCAAATGTCCATCAAAATAGATAAAGGAGAAAGAAAAATATGCACATACAGTAGAATATTATTCAGCTGTAAGAAGGAAGAAGCTGATGTATGCTACAACATGGATGACCCCTAAGGTTAGTACGCCACAATAGAAAGTATGTTATGACTCTACCCACATGAAGCATCTGAACAGTCAAACTCATAGAAAACAATTAGAATGGAGTGTTGTCTTTCCATCGGCACAGAGGCCGCACTTGACTCTGCTGTTTTAGCCAGCAAATGCAGCTCTGCAGTTACTGGCCTGCTTCTCTGGCAGTGGCCTAGCTGCTCAGGCCGTGGCCTGGTGGGAATTCTGTTCCTGCAGACACTGGCTATGTTGCTGCCAACAAATATAGCTTTTAATCAAATCTCTATCATTCTATTTATCAATAAGACTTGGGAGTCCAATGCTGGGCTGAAAACCTGCTAGCTCCGCGAGGTTGAGTAGCAACTAGCTGACCTTGCTTCCCTCTTTGCCTGTATCTCAGAAAGAGAGTGTCCTTCTGCTCTGCCAAAACAAAAGAACCCATGCTACACTAAGTCCCTCCCTACTACTTCCTGTGTGTCTCTCTATTGTCTTACAGACTCCCTATGACTCTCTATGATTACTTGCTGTCAAGTAGTTACTAACTCAGTCTCCTGACCCAAGGTTGATTTTATTTAATGCAAATGCAAACTTGGGGTTCACAGTGTGATCCAGTCTCCCACAACAATGGGAGTTACCAGGAGTTAGGGGAGGAAGAAATGAGAAGCTGTCATCTAGTGAGCATAGAGCAATGTTTATTCAAAATGAAAATGTGAAATAGTCAATACTTCTAAGATGAGTGTTAAATGCACCGCAACAGATTAAAAATTCATTCAAGGGATGTATGAACAATGGACATCGAATAAGAGAGTTTTAAAGCTGCTGTGGTGGTGTGCACCTGTCTTCCTAGCCCAGAGACAGAGACGGGGGAGTCGGGAGGCTGAGGCTGAAAATGAGATCCTGTCTTCAAAATCAAAGGCTGGAGAACTGACACAGTGTATAGTGCTTGCTTAATGTGTACGGGATAGTTAGGTTTCAGAAATACAGAAAGAAAGAGAAGGAGACAGAAATTTAGTAAATTTGGAAGAACGAAGCTTTCCAAGGTCTCTGAATGTAAGATTTATCCAGCCCATAGTACCAGTCCCAGCCCTTCTGAGACCCACATCCCAGCTGACAGGGGACTTTGGATCTTGGGTTCTCATTCAGTTTCCTGATCCTGGGAGGTGATGGACCTGCCAAGATCTTGTTTGTCTTAGACAAGTTTCCTGAAGGCTCAAGCCTGTAAGGAAGATTCTATCATTGCTGCCCAGATGCTCCATCCACTCAGAAAGAGTTCAGCTTATATTCTGTCTGGACACTCCGGGCCTTGCTGTATGACTGCCTCTGAGTTTAGTTACAACACAGGCCTGCTTTAAATATAGTTTTACTCACAAATTATGGCAAAAAGCTATAAATTCCTCGAAGTAGAGAGAATGTCATAACCTTTTAGATAGTATTCTTCTTGCTTTTCATAGGGTGAAACTTAAATGTATATTTGTTAGAATGAATGTTAAAATCCTGAGCTACATTTATACTTAAACAGATATATTTCTTAGACAGCCCAGCATAACTTTGGATATAATGATTCCTAATTAGTGTCTTTATTAAATTTAACTGGAAGGAAGCGGTTGCATTAACATGCTAACATATTTCCTTTGTGCTAAGCAATGTCCTCAGTAATTTGCATAAATAACATTACTCATTTAAATGGAATAAGATGAGTCACATGTAAACATTATCATACAGTTAGGATGTGCAAATCAGATATATTCTGTTTATCAATTTAAAAATGTCCATTAATCTGATTTTGTTACTCAAGAGTTCATTCCTTGGAATCCCAAATTTATGTTTTGATCCACCCAATCACATCGAGACTAAACTTAGAATATTGAATGCACTGACCACACAACTCACATAGTCTCCAGTAAGCTATAGTGATGTGATAATATTGTTTTAAATACACCTACACAAATTGCTATGTCTGTTCTCGAAGGGATTTTCGTCCATGAAGGGAATGAGTTCCTCCAGAAGAATCATTTTTTCCTTAGTATCTTCTTTTAGTACCAAGAGTATGTCTCGATTATGGTAGAGTCACCTGGCTGTCACAATATGCGATTGTGGGTACCAGGAGTATTTAGTTCTATTTGGAAGATTTTTATCTGTTTTGTTGTTGTTGCTGTTTGTTTTTACTAAAGTCGTCAGTGAGGAATTTTCTTATAAAAATATTCCAGGCTGGGGAGATGGCTGAGGCAGTAAAATGCCTACTGAGTAAACATGAGGATGGGAGGTCGGATGCCTGGCACTTTCACAAAGACTGGGTGGTGTGGACCCATAGAGAGAGACAGATGGATCCCTGGAGCTCAGTGGCCTGCGTGGGTAGCCAATCAGTGACCAGTGAGAGACACCATTTCAAAAGATAAGGAGAGGGTGATAGTGGGAGACTCCTAACACTGACCTCTGACCTCCACATGATGCACACACAATTGTATGTGCATCCACATATATAGACACATACAGCAGACACATGCATCTCCAAAAGAAAATAAAAGTAGATAAATAAAAATGGTGGAAAATGTGGTGGAGTTACTTAATGCTGAGACTCACAGCTTTAACGCAAATGCTGTTTGTGTCAGTGAGGGCATGAGTGGGCCAGTGGCGTTTAAAATGGCACAGCCATTATCATTATTGGACTGCGGCAAAGAGTCCAGAAGGATACGTATCTCAGTGGGTTGGCTTCTAGGACATGTAATCTCACACTGTTTGGTACACAATAACACGCAGTAAATGTGATCTTTTCTATCACATCTTTACATGACACTTTTTGTTGCTTTTTTTTTTTTATTTTTTTGCTTTTGCGGGGGGGGGGGGGGGGGATCATACCCAGAACCTTGCACATGCTACACAAGCATTCTAACTGAGCTGTATCCCAGACTGACATTCAACATTTCTAATGGTGAGACTTGCTATAGACACTGTTTATAAATTGACTACTACATATTTAAAACATTTGCTCATGCACATATAACTTCACCAAAACATATCTAAGTTACAGGTGTCCATGAATCACATGTTTTGGGGGCATGAGGGGCTGAGTTGGGATCCCCATTGTGATGGCGAGCATCTGCAAGAACAGTACTGTGCAGGTGGAAACAGCAGCCTCCCTGAGCTCACTTGCCAATTAGTCCTGCTAAATTGGTAGTCCCAGGCTCAACAAGAGACTCTATCTGAAAAAAAAAATGTAGTAGGCACCAATATAGGGATATACGTATGAAATTCTGGCCTTTGTATGCGTGTACACACACACTTGCCCACCTGCACACACACACATACATGACACACACCTGAAAGTTACCCCCCTTTTTTTCACTTTTATTTTGTGGGAGGCATGTGCACACCTCAGCACATACATGGAAGTCAGGGCAACTTGTGGAAGTTGGTTTTCTCCTACTCTGTGGGTCCCAGGGATTGAACTCAGGTCATCGGGCTTGGTGGCAAGCCTTTACCTGCTGAGCCATCTCATTGGTCAATATGTTTTCAAAGATACATAGAGGATGTATAGATACATCAGTACCAAATGTCTTATACTCTAAAATTTAGATATTACCAAATATGTACAGAAAGGAGTAATTATTGTATAATGTGCATATCATGCTTCTGTTAACTTTCTAATTTTAAGTAATAAACAGGGCAGATTTGACTTTAGAACTCCTTGCTTGCATAGGCCTTCAACAAGGTCTGAAGAAGCTCCAGGAGTACATTCACATTGACAAACCCTTTTTCTTTCTGTGATCACATTCCCTCCTCACTTTTTCTTCTTTTTGGATGGCAACTGGAATGGCCAGAAGTATTCTAAAGATCCAGCCTAGGTGACAGTGGGGTTAGATACACATTTAACTCAGACTCAGTGACATATCCTGGTGTGGGTGTCCATCACCTCTCTGTGTATGCAGGTAATTGCTAGACTCCCAGACAAAATTTCCATGAGTAGTCCAAATGCCTAGGCTGGAACTCATTCAGCTCTGTCATGTGATGAGTGTGGAGAAAAAAAAGGGTTGCAATGTTCAGAACCAGGAGTTTCTGAACTTGCCAAGAAGTTTCCATTAGGAGACATAAAATGTTAAGCTGAAGATTGGGCCTCATTTGTCTCCGAGACAAGATAGAATTGCTTTTTGGGTAAAAATATGTTTGATATTACATACAAATAGGAGCGCATTGTATTTTTCTAAAAGTGAGAGTCCTAAAATGTTCATAATTACTATGAGTTAATTTGTATATGTATGTCTATGTATATATAAGTACATGTATCTCCTGTTTCCCTGGAGAATTCTAAAGATTGTAAGAATATTATGTGAGGGTATTTTGTTTCACTAATCTTGTCTACATATATGTACACACACATATACATACACAAATACATATTCATGATGTGGATTTGTTTCAATTCAATATAGCTAAAAACAAATAAGTAAAGAAGAAAAATCAGTTTTAGAAACCCCCTCCATCCCTAAGAGAAAGGGTTCTCCAGGATGCAAATCAAGCATTATAAATAGTAAAGGAAACTAACAATATTTACAAATTAAAATTAATAAAATATTCTCAAAACAAAAAGTACATGTGTGTACTCAATTTCTCATATCTAGGAGACCAAACTAACTGTGATAAAATTCTAATATAATGAGTGTGGTGGGACACATCTATAATCTTAGCTACTGAAGAAACCTAGATGGGAGTCTAGTCAACTTAGCAAGAATCTGACTCAGGAAAAAAGTAGGGAAAAAAAGAAGAGCTAGACATGTAGCTCAATAGTAGAGAAGTTGCATACATGTGTGAAACACTGCATTTAATCTTCATTATGACATAAGAAAATCCCCAAATACAAGATATATAACTTTTGTTCCTAATTTTTAATAAAATAATATATTCATATAGCTTAAATTTCAATATAAAATATTAAAGCTACAAATCACATTAAGTATTAAATTTTATGTTTTTGAAAAATCTCATTTTCTTACTTGTCTCCCATCTGCTCAGTTCTCCCTCCACTAAGAGTCCCTCTACACACAGGTAACTGTGATAAGCACCTCACACATTTTCTGTGTATGCTGTTAAAAATATGAACTTGCTGTTTGTCTTATTAGTGCTCTATTGTTGTGAAGAGACACCATGACCACGGCAACTCTTGCAAAGGAAAGCATTTGGCTGGGGCTGGTTTATAATTCAGAGATTTAGTCCATTGTCATCATGGCAAGGAGCATGTTGGGACAGAGGCAGACACGGTGCTAGAGAAGTAGTTGAGAGTTACAAACCTGGACCAGGAGGCAGCAGGAAGATAGAGCCATGATGGGCCTGCTTTGGGATTTTTAAACCTCAAAGCCCACCCCCAGTGACACATTTCCTCCAACAAGGCCACATCTCCTAATCCTTTGAAATAATGTCACTCCCTGGTAAACAAACATTAAAATCTATGAGCTTATGAAGGCCATTTTTTTTTTTTTTTTGGTTTTTCGAGACAGGGTTTCTCTGTGTAGCTTTGCGCCTCTCCTGGAACTCACAGAGATCTGCCTGGCTCTGCCTCCCGAGTGCTGGGATTAAAGGCATGCGCCACCACCGCCCGGCAATGAAGGCCATTCTTATCCAAACCATTACACTATTCTTTTAAACAAGTATTTTCTCTTTCAGAAAGTTTTAAAAATTAAAATATAATCATTATAGTGTAAAGCCACCCCTTTAAAGTGTTCAAGTATGTAGTTGTTGCTACACTCATAAAGTTGTACAAACCATCAGCTAGTTAAAGGATAGGTCCATTACCCTGAGAAGATCTCTGTGCCTTTTAGCCTTGACCTTCTATAACCTCCAATCCACCTATTTCTAACAAACCAATGATCTACTACTGTCTCTATAGATTTGTCTACTCTGAACATGTCATACAGATGGGTGCACACAGTAAGTGGCATCTTGTGGCTGTCTTCTTTCACTTAGTACAATGTGTTTTAGATTTATCCTTTTGTGGCATTTATCATTCCTTATTTCCTTTCACAGTTGAAAATTCCAGTGTATGATACATATCACATTTTATCTAACTATTCACCAGTTGATAAACATTTGGGTTGTATCCATAATTTTTTGCTATTATGAATAAGAATGCACACCATGAATAATAATGTATAATCATATGCAATATTTTTATAAACAAGTATTTCTATTCTCATGGAGGATATCTGTATGGAACTTCTAGGTCCTATGATAATACTACATTCAGTTTTTGGAGGAACTGCCAGAGTTATGCTCCAAATACACAGCATCATTCTACATCCCCTCCAACAATGTACATGTGTGAATTTCTCCAAACCTCACCAACAGTTACTTTTGAAAATGCCATACCCCCTTTTAAAGACAAAAGGAAGGAGGTACAACTACATATACTGTGGCAATTGCTATTTTACATATCTTGGAGTCTGTCCCAGATACCTTTAGCTGTCAATGTGGCACAGCATGTCTCACCTGAGGGATTCCCTAGGTCAGATTGATCTGTGGGGGATTTTCTTGATTGTTAATTGATGTAACTGGGTTCAGCCCACTGTGGGAGGCACCATTCCTAGGCAGGTGATTTTTTTCAGTATCTTACTGTCACATTCTGTAGGTTTGTAACACATGAATTTTGGCAGAGGACAATTCAACTCATAACAACAGGGTCATTGCCACCAGTGAGAAGCACTTGCTGACTTCCTGGATATCCCTGAATTTTATAAACTGTCTTTATACCAAGGAACCAAATATATAAACATTTTCACTAATGATACCTCTAGTTAAAGACAAATCTCTCAATTCACTAAGAAAATAATTGACATTAGGCAGCACTTCAAAATAGAATTATTAATCTACTATTACCCAATTGTGGGCATCAGTGAAGGATAAATCTCTGTGCACACTATTGGGGGGGGTTAGAAAGAGATGTGGGCAGGGGATCAAGAAACACTGAACTAAATCGTGACTGTGACACTCACCACTTATTATCTGGGATTAATCACCTAGATTTCCACCACTCCTTCTCATTGGAGTTGGTGTGCTCTTCAAACTCTAGATCATTCTCTAATTCCCACTCCATGTTGTGCTACTGTTTGCTCGCTTTGCCACTTCCAAAACCAACATGGACAACAGAAAGGGATGATAAAAGCATACAGGCACACCTGTAATACCTAATTATAGACTTGTGGACTCGGAGAAATAGAAGGCTTTCATCTATGTCCTCTTTCAACAAAGGCATGGACCTGGAGAGGTCAGGTGATCAGTTCTAAGACACATTATTCCTAGATTGAGTAGCTTTGGTAGAGTAGGGGGTCTCTAAAAGTAGGTGTGCAACAAGGGGTCTTTATGGATGGACCCCAGAGAGAAGTCTACATGCTTCCTGAGAGTGAGTAAAAATAAGTCCACATTGAGAATGTATGTATAATCGTGTAGTTATTTTTTCTATTGGAAGAAGTCCCTGGATTCTATCAAATTCTCAAAGAAGTTTATTTTTGTTCAGATAAATACTCAGCTTCCAGCAAATAAAATGCCTGGCATATTAGAGAAAATCTATAAACATTAGCTGGCTGACTGTGTCAAATCCTCAACCAAGAAACTTAGTTACTATTTCTACTGAAATAGAGGAATGAAAAGGAGGAGTCATCCCTGGAAAATAATCCTCTGAATTCCGTGCTACCAGAAAACCTCACCCGTATGGAGCCTTCCATCACCCTATTGCTCCAAGTCCTGGGTGAACTTCACAATGGTGCCCTTGCCAATTAAAGTAATTTCAAAGATGTTTGGAATCACAATTCCATCCCCTTTAGGAAATCATTCTTCTTTTTAATTTAACTTTACCATCTGATTTAATTAACAAGGGCTTAATGACAGTTAATAAATGATGTATTAATTAAGTGATTTTTTTCTTTATTAAAGTAACCCAAACTTTTAGATGCTTATAATTTTCATTAGTTCAAGTAAGATGTTCTTAATCCAATTAAAAAATGGGCTACAGAGCTTAACAGAGAATTCTCAACAGAAGAATCTCAAATGGCTGAAAGACATTTAAGGAATTGTTCAACATCCTTAGTCATCAGGGAAATGCAAATCAAAACAACTCTGAGATACCATCTTACACCTGTCAGAATGGCTATGATCAAAAACACTTATGACAGTTTATGTTGGAGAGGATGTGGAGCAAGGGAAACACTCCTACACTGTTGGTGGGAGTGCAAACTTGTACAACCACTGTGGAAATCAGTATGGCGTTTTCTCAGAAAATTGGGAATCAATCTACCTCAAGACCCAGCGATAACATGCTTGGGCATATACCCAAGGAATGCTCAATCTTATCACAAGGACACATGCTCAACTATGTTCATAGCAGCATTGTTCATAATAGTCACAACTTGAAAACAACCTAGATGCCCCTCAACTGAAGAATGGATAAAGAAAATGTGGCACATATACACAATGAAGTACTACTCAGCAGTATGAAACAATGACATCATGAAATTTTCAGGCAAATGGATGGAACTAGAAAATATCATCTTGAGTGAGGTAACCCAGACTTAGAAAAACAAATATGGTATGTACTCACTCATAAGTGGATACTAGATGTAAAGCAAAGGATAACCAGACTACAACTCACAGCTCCAGAGAAGCTAGCTAAGAAGGAGGACCCTAAGAGGAACACATAGATAGCCCAGTAAAGGATAAATAGATGAGATCTACATGAGCAAACTGGAGATGAGGGGGGATAATGGAGGACAAGGAATGGGGGATGAGAACATAAGGAAATGGGAGGTTCGAGCTGGAACAGGGACAGAGTGGAAGAGCAAGGAAAGAGATACCATGATAAATGAAGACATCATGGGAATAGGAAGAAGCAGGGTGCTAGAGAAGTTCCCAGGAATCCACAAGAATGACCCCACCTTAGACTACTAGCTATAGTTGAGAGGGTGCCTGAACTGGTCTACTCTGGTAACCAGATTAGTGAATATCCTAACTGTCATCACAGAGCCTTCATCCAGTTACTGATGGAAGCAGATGTAGAAATCCACAGCCAGGTGCCAGGCCAAGCTTCAGGAGTCCAATCAATAAGAGAGAGAGGAGGAATTCTATGAGCAAGGAACATTGAGATCACGATGGGAAAACATACAGAGACGGCCAGCCAAACTAGTGGAAACCCATGAACTGTGCACCAACAGCTGTGGAGCTCCCATGGGACTGGACTAGGCCCTCTGGATAGGCAAGACAGTTATTTAGCTTGAACTGTTTGGGGGGCCACCAGGCAGGGGGATCAAGATCCATCCCTGGTGTATGAGCAGGCTTTTTTGAAGCCTAGTGACTAAGGTGTGACACCTTGCACAGACTTGGTGCAGTGGGTAGGAGCTTGGACCTGCCTCAGCTGAATGTACCAGGCTCTGCTGACTCCCATGGGAGACTTTGACTTGGAAGAGGTGGTAATGGGGGGAGGGCTGTGGGGGAAGGCTGGGGGGCAGGAAGAGGGAGGGGGATCTGTGGTTGGTATGTAAAATGAATAGAAAATTTCATAATAATAATAATAATAACATTATGATGATGATGATGATGATGATGTTCTTAGTCCAGTTCCACCTATTTTATCTTACTTTACTATTAGTCCAAGTACCCAGGAAAATCTCTAGTACATCAGGAACATGCAAAGGAAGGATCATTAGAAGTTGACCATGGGGCCAGAAGTGTAACCAATTAGCAGAGCATTTGGCTAACCTTTACAGGCCTTGATTCCATCCCTAGCACCACTACCACCACCTCCACCACCTCCACTACCCCACCACCTCCACCACCACCTCCACCACCTCCATCATCACCACAGCCTCCACTACCCCACCACTTCTACTACCAAAACCACCTCTCCACCACTACCTTCTCCTTCACCATCACCACCTCCACTACCACCTCCATCACTACCACCACCTCCACCGTCACCACCACCTCCACCACCACTACCACTTCCTCCACCACCACCACCACCACCACAACAACAACTCTTGTCTTTAATAATAAGGAAATACTTTGGATTCAACAAATAGGACATAATCAGAAATCAGCACCATAGAGGTGATCAATAACCATATGAGGAGGGCAATAAATTAAAAGAAGTTGCTAATGTTGCTAGGAGGGTAGAAGACCCACTTTGAGCAGGGAGCCACCAATCTTTAATAGCAGCTGCTAGAACATTATTAGTATGGGGGATGCAGCATTTAGCTACAGAAGATCGGTGTTTATAAGACATTCAGACATGGCACCCAAGAGGCATGGTGATGCCCATACACTTAGGAGGCCGAGGAAGTCATTGCAAGTTCTAGATCAGTCTGAGTTTCTAAGGCCTTGTTGGAGAAGGAAGGAAGGAAAAAGGGAAAGAAAGGAGGGGCAGAGGGGGAGAGGGAGGGAGGGAAGGTAGCAAGTCGGAAATTATTAATGCAAATATCAAATCCAGATCTCTGTCCACCTGTATTATTAAATATTTCATCTGGAAAGTTTTTTAACAAAGACGTTCAAAGCAGTCCAGAGGCCCAGTAATGAGCCCTCAGCAGTGGAAAGGTATGATCCCTCCAAGAATCAGATCTGGCTATTCCACACACATGTAGGGTAGCTAATACCCATGTGAGTGCATTTCTAAAACACACAAATGTTATCTGGAAATAATTTGCCCTTCACCAAGTATTTATAGTTAAGGATTTGCCAACAGAAACTCAAAACTATATTCCTTACAAAATTTGGTCTTACTTGAGTTTTTTCCCCAGATTCAGCAAAGAAAAGCTGCCTAACAAGAGATTGTAGATATAAATTAAATGTAATCAAGAAAGAGCAGACAGTCCTGTCCTTTGTCTTCTCTGGCTCGTTAGACTACTATCTCCTAGGGGAAGGGTGACTTTCTCATCCTGGAAGCTTCCTGACTACTAAGACTAGCTAAGAACGAATGGACCCACAAGCATGGGGACAGGAACTGAGAGTTCCCTTGGTGAGACAAGACCAAAGGGACACGTCGGCTTCACTACTCAGCATCCGCTTGAACAATGATCCTCGATATTTTAAAGACTTCAGTGAAACATCAAAGTCACTCTCCCTCCTACCTAGGGATGATATTTCTTCGTGTGGAGTGTTGCCTTTTCAGTCGCTCAGGCAGAAGTCTAGGGAGAAGCTGTGGGTGCTTGAAGAAGAATATGCTTTGTTGTCACAGATTTCCTTTTAAACAGATTCAGGTCATGATCCTGTCGTTAGACGAAATAGTGAACACTTGTTAGATGGAAGTAATGAAGGGCCCATTTTTCATTTCTCCTGCCTTTATGGAAGTACATTCTAACTTTTCTTGCTTCTTAATATTGTACATTATTTCATATAATTAATAAAAATAAATACAATCTGGCAGATACAGGCCAGGAACCAGTTGGCTCCAATTAAGGAGTAATTTCTAGTGATCCTGAAGTTTTATTACATAGAAATGCTCTTGCTTTCTACGATTCTTCAAGGTTTACCCATGATTCCTCATGATGGAAGGGCAGCGTGGATATTTTCCACAGTGGAAGGACCTGTCTTCATCAC
>CABHPH010118928.1:0-10769 GCA_902168325.1 Peromyscus nudipes | reverse complement strand
AGAACAGCAGAAGGGACAGAGAGCAGAAGGGACTGAGAGGAGCTAAGTATGAGAACAGAAATGAAGCTGTGTTGATAAAATTTACTTTGAAGAATAAAGTGAATGGACTAAAGAACTCACAGTGCTTAGGTTCATTCTATATCCCTCCGATTAGAATCCTCAGCTGGTTGTTAGACTATTCCATGGACCCTGTGAGAAAATAACAAAGGCTGTACCTTTTATTGTTTTCAGTAATGTAGTGTATTTCAGGCCAATCCAGCTTAAAGGACCTCAAATAAAATTTAATATAAAGTATCTTGATCTAGAAAAATTGGTTGTGTGATTTTATCCCAATACACAATTATTCTAAAAATGAAAAGCATTCCCAGGTCGTCTTTTCAATTTTGTCTCTCCATGCATCCAAGTCTAGCATGGATCTGGGATCTTCCATACTCAGGATCTTAACTCTACTCACAAGGTATGGCTGGTGTCTGCTACCTAGATCCCTTTTATTTTAACTTTATTTTCAATTTTTTTTCAGAAAATGTCATATGAAATATTCATGGCTAAACAACCACATTCCTGAAGTCTCAGTTTCCCAATCAGCCAAGACTTGAAATCTTGAGTTTGAAGATTGTTAGTAGTTCACAGCACAATTTGTAATCTTCTATTAAGAACTTCCAATTCAAACAACTGCAAACCTTACTCTAAACCATTATTTAAGGGACTACAGAGAATTAAACTTCAAGACAGAACCTAACTTGAACTCCAAAATTACCCTAGGACACTATCCAAACCAAGAAGGACCTGGAATTCAAGGCCAACCTTTCCGACCTGAGACTCTGCCTCTAAAATGAAAGGAATGAAAAGACTAACATGTAATTTCCAGTCTAATAGGCATTTCCATTAATACCAAACCACACCAAAATGATAACTCAGAAAACAAAATCAAATCCCACAAATGAAACAACCCTCAACTTCCTTGTTTTTCCTTTTTAAATATATTATCTTTCTTTATTTGTTTTGTTTTTTGTTTGTTTGTTTGTTTTTTGTCTTGTTTTTCAAGACAGGATTTCTCTGTGTAGCTTTGGGCCTTTCCTGGAACTCGCTTTGGAGACCAGGCTGGCCTGCAACTCACAGAGATCCGCCTGCCTCCCGAGTGCTTTGATTAAAGGCATGCACCACCACTGCAGACATGTAGACAGACCAGACTCACAACATGTAGTATAGGCTGTCAACTGAGCCAGTTATGGCAATTGCTTTGACACTCCCCTTTCAACTACAGATCTATTCAGAAGGCAGGGTAAGATTATCCACCAGTTCTTCGATCATTCACTAGTAATGGCTTCTCACTGTTCCCTCTGCTGAAAGATCACAAGGTATGCTTGAAGTCAGTTATACTTCTCCTAAGTCCCTCTCCTTCACTAGAGATCACTTTCTGATTAACAAAGTCAGTCAAATTTCCATGTTGCAATTTGCAAAAGACAACAAAAGAAAAGCCAGGATTTGTAGCACCATTATTTGTAAAGCTGATTCAGGGGTTTTACAAAGAGTTACAAAACAACCTAGACTTCATAGCAAGTGCCAGAGAAGTCTGGATATTTCTAGTGAAGGCAGGCAGATCAGGTGTTCAGGACCATCCTTAGCAAGTTAACAAGTATTTTGCCAGCCTGGGCACATGAGCCCACCTGTAAATTAAAGAGAAGAAATGTCAACAAACAAAACAATTTTAAAAGATTGATTTGGGTGTCAAGCAGCTCTGCCGTCACTCCATGTTCTTTTCTTTCCTTGTATCCCTGGGGGTTTAAGCCTGTGTTTTAAATAAGATAGATTTTTCTAGGTTCCATAAAGAGATATAGCCTGAGAGTGATTTCCTAGGACCAGGTCCCTTAATAATGCAGGATGCTTGAAGCAGGGGGAGCTGGCATGGCAGTCCAAGAGCAGCCAGTGGAGCAAGGAGAGTCCTTCCATTTGTGGGCTTCAGAGAACAGGGACTTTGTGTAGCATGAATCCCAAACTTACTAAAAGTAAAATATAAATATATAACATATAGAATCTTAAAAAAATAAAATAATCTTATAAAATGTGGGTCTTAATAAAAACCCAGAGCCAGATATCAGGGTAAATGTTGAAAGATCAAAGAAAAAAACCACAGCCACTTCTTACCTCACCAGCTCCACAGCCGATTTGGGAAGCATCTATCTCCAGGAATCCTCAGACTGAATGCTTCTGAGTCCTCAGCTCAAAGGACTGAGTTCCTGTCTCCTCCCGCCTTTTATGTCTTTCTCCACCCAGCCATATCACTTCCTGTCTCAAATTTCTCAAAATTGCTGGAATTAAAGGTGTGTGACTCCCAAATACTGGGATTAAAGGTGTGAGCCATCACTGCCTGACTCCATTTCTTTTTTAGACTGGGTTAATCTCATAGAGTCTAGGGTATCCTTGAACTCACAGAGATCCAGACAGACCTCTGCCACCCAGTGCTAAGTTTAAGGGTGCGAGCCACCACCGCCTGGCCTCTATGTTTAATCTAGTGGCTGGCTGTGTCCTCTGATCTTCAGGCAAATTTATTTCTTAGAGTACAAGCAATTTATCACCACAACTCTTGCCTTGGAGAAGAGGGCCCTCTATGTCCAACAGATTAGTCAAGGTACTAGAAGAGCGATGTGTTAATATAAGAAGTTACTTCTATTGACTGGCAGTGATGGTGCACACCTTTACTCCCAGCACTCAGGAGGCAAAGGCAGGAGGTTCTCTGTGAGTTCAAGGCCAGTCTGGTCTAGACAGTGATTTCCAGGATGTCCTGGAATGTTCCACAGAGAAACCAAACAAAAATAAGTATCTTTCATACTCTACCCTGGTTCTGCTACATAAGTAGGAACATCAGGTTAATGAAAGCTACTAGAGGAAACATAGAGCTTGTCTCCCTCCCTGTCCCCCACATAGTGGCATAGTGGTCTCTGCCCTTTAACACTTTTAGCATGCTCATCAAGACCTCTTGCTGATCGATAACCCAAATTCCCCCACTGCATATGTATGTAACTATATGCGTTCATTTGCTCTATCTATCCCCCATCCCATCCCTCACTCCTTTCTGAGACAGTGACTTGCATTTCCCAGGATATTCACATTTCAGGCCAAATGCACGATGCAGACATAACATCTTATTGTACTTTTCTTCCATTGGGTCACAAGATTTCATGTAAATTCCTCAGACTGTCTTTTAACTCACTCTTAATCCCAGACAGGTCTACACTTTGCACTTTCCTATTCATCCTTCTGAATAATTGCCTCTACAGCCTCCCATCAGCAAACCCAACTTGTGAACTTGAACTCAGACTACTCATAATTTTGACTTGACCAAAGATCACTTTATGGTTCTTTGTGTGTGTGTGTGTGTGTGTGTGTGTGTGTGTGTGTGTGTGTGTGTATGTGTGGTTTTTTTTTTCAAGACAAGTTTCTCTGTGTAGGTTTGTAGCCTGACCTGGAAATCAGTCTGTAAATCAGGCTGGCCTCAAACTCACAGAGCCCTGCCTGGCTCTGCCTCCCAAGTGCTGGGATTAGAGGTGTGAGCCACCACTGCCTGGCCTTAGTATTCTTTCTAATATCAGAAACAGATAAAACACTCTGCTGTGTCACTCAGAAACCTGAAGGCAACTGTTAATAAAAATTGGATTTAATTGTGTCAGTGAGTGAATCTTCGTCATCCACAATTTTTGCAGGCTACCAGAGAGAAGACGTTCCATGCAGAAGCAGGAAGATCAAACATTCAAGGCCACCCTGGGCTACCTAATGGATTTTAGGTAAGTTTGCCTATCTGAGGCTCTGTTTAAAAATATATATTGGAATGACTTACAGGCTGTAGTCCAACAGTTTCTAGTTCTGAAGGGAAGTCCAAGAATCTAGGCCCTGATCAGTCCCACGAGGCTCGGTGTCTTAGCTGGTCTGCTGGGATATTGAAGAAGAAATGGATCAGATAATGGAGGTGAGGACAAGCAGGCAAAGGATCCCCTTTCTTCTTCCATTGTCCTTATGTATAAGCTATGCGTCATCCATTCTCATGATCCAGATCAATGGCATGTTGTCTTTCTCCCTCAAGATGCAGATCATAAGTGTGCCTTCCATATCTAGGTTATAGTTCATTCCAGACATAATCAAATTGACAAGCAGGATTAGCCATCACACCATCTCACCAGCCCAGGCAGTTTCTCATTTCATTTTAATATTTGTTTTGTTGTTGCTAATTTCTTTATTTGTTTGGTGTGGCTATAGTGAGAGAGTCCTATCTGGACAAGAGAGAGAGACTTCCCGAATCTGTCAGCTCTTTCTGGACCAAGTGCACTGATAAGACCAAGATCGAACCACAAGGAGATGGGCAGACGTCAAAGCAGAAGTATATACAACAAAAGGAAGAGCAATACAGCATCACCAGAATCTAGCCCTCCTCCAACATCTAGAGCTGATCATCAAAAACTGGAAGAAGCAGAAGAAAACAGCCTTATGAATAACACCATGAAAAAGACAGAGGCTTATATAGAGGAAAAGACAAGCAAAAAATGGGAAGAATGCTATAAAAAAAACTAGAGGAAAGGACAAATAAAGTAGAAGAAAACAATAAAGCCCTGGAAGAAAACAATAAAGCCCTGAAAGAAAATCATGAAAAAGCAATGAAACAGATGAAGGAAATAGTCCAAGACCTAAAAAGGGAAATAGAAAAAATGAAGAAGACACAAACAGAGGGAATGCTGGAAATAGAAAATCTGAGTAAACGAACGGAAACTTCAGATGCAAGTATAAACAACAGAAGGCAAGAGATAGAAGAGAGGATCTCTGGCATTGAAGATATAGTAGAAGAAATAGATTCATCAGTCAAAGAAAACACTAAAGCCATCAAAGTCATGACCCAAAATGTCCAAGAAATTTGGGGCACCATGAAAAGACCAAACCTACGAATAATAGGGATAGAAGAAGGAGAAGAATACCAACTTAAAGGCACAGAAAATATATTCAACAAGATCATAGAAGAAAACTTTCCCAACTTAAAGAAGGAAATGCCAATGAAGATACAAGAAGCCTATAGAACACCAAACAGACTAGACTCCCCAAAAAAGTCCACTCGCCACATAATAATTAAACAACTAAACATACAGAATAAAGAAAGAACATTAAGAGCAGCAAAGGAAAAAGGCCAAGTGACTTATAAAGGCAAACCCATCAGAATAACACCTGATTTCTCAATGGAGACTTTGAAAGCCAGAAGAACATGGACAGAGGTAATGCAGACACTAAGAGACCATGGATGCCAGCCTAGACTAATATACCCAGCAAAACTTTCAATAATCATAGACGGAGTGAACAAGACATTCCAAGACAAAGCCAGATTTAAAAAATACTTATGTACAAACCCAACCCTACAGAAAGCACTAGAAGGAAAATTCCAACCCAAGGAAATCAGACACACCCTTGAAAACACAGGCAATAGATAAAGCCACAGCAGTAAACCCCAAAGAAAAGAAGTACACACACACTACCACCAAAAAAAACAGGAATGAACAATCACTGGTCATTAATATCCCTTAATATCAATGGACTTAATTCACCTATAAAAAGACACAGGCTTACAGAATGGATACGAAAGCAGGACCCATCTTTCTGCTGCATACAAGAAACACACCTCAAATTCAAGGATAGACACTACCTAAGAATAAAAGGCTGGGAAAAGATTTTCCAATCAAACCATCTTAAGAAACAAGTGGGTGTAGCCATCCTGATATCCAACAAAATAGACTTCAAACTAAAATCAATCAAAAGAGATCAAGAAGGGCATTACATATTCATCACAGGAAAGGTCCACCAAGATGAAGTTTCAATTCTGAACATTTATGCCCCAAACACAAGGGCACCCACATATGTAAAAGAAACATTACTAAAGCTTAAACCACATATAAAACCCCAGACATTAATAGTGGGAGACTTCAACACCCCACTTTCACCACTGGACAGATCTCCCAAATCGAAACTTAACAGAGAAATAAAGGATGTAACTGATGTCATGACTCAAATGGACTTAATTGATATCTACAGAACATTCCATCCTAACAAAAAAGAATATACCTTCTTCTCAGCACCCCATGGAACCTTCTCTAAAATCAACCACATACTTGGCCACAAAGCAAATCTCAACAGATACAAAACAATTGGAATAACCTCCTGTGTTCTATCTGACCACCATGGTTTAAAGTTAGATTTCAACAACAACAAAAACTACAGAAAACCTACAATCTCATGGAAACTGAATAATGCTCAACTGAATCAACAATGGGTTAAGGAAGAAATAAAGAAACAAATTAAAGACTTCCTAGAGATCAGCAAAAATGAAGACACCACAGACCCAAACCTATGGGACACTATGAAAGCAGTGCTAAGAGGGAAATTCATAGCACTAAATGCTCACATAAAGAAGTTGGAGAAATCTCACACTAGTGACTTAACTGCACACCTGAAAGCTCTAGAACAAGAAGAAGCACAGTCTCCCAGGAAGAATAGATGCTAGGAAATCATCAAAGTGAGAGCTGAAATCAATAAAATAGAAACAAAGAGAACAATACAAAAAATTAATGAAACAAAGAGTTAGTTTTTTGAGAAAATCAACAAGATAGACAAGCCCTTATCCAAACTAACCAAAAGACAGAGATAGAGCATCCAAATTTAAAAAATCAGAAATGAAAATGGGGACATAACAACAGACATTGAGGAAATCCAGAGAATCATCAGGTCGTACTTCAAAAACCTCTACTCCACAAAACTGGAAAATCTAAAAGAAATGGATAATTTTCTGGATAGGTACAACATACCTAGGTTAAATCAAGACCAGATAAACTATTTAAATAGTCCAATAACCCCTAACGAAATAGAACCAGACATTAAAAGTCTCCCAACCAAAAAAAGCCCAGGACCAGATGGTTTCAGCGCAGAATTCTATCAGATCTTCAGAGAAGAGTTAATACCAATACTCTCTAAATTGTTCCACACAATAGAAACAGAAGGAACATTACCAAACTCCTTCTATGAGGCTACAATTACCCTGATTCCTAATCCAAACAAGGATACAACAAAGAAAGAGAACTACAAACTGATCTCTCGCATGAACATTGATGCAAAAATACTCAATAAAATACTGGCAAACAGACTCCAAGAACACATCAAAACAATTATCCACCATGATCAAGTAGGCTTCATCCCAGGGATGCAAGGATGGTTCAACATACGAAAGTCCGTCAATATAATACACCATATAAAAAACTGAAAGAGAAAAACCACATGATCATCTCACTAGATGCAGAAAAGGCATTTGACAAAATACAGCACTCCTTAATGATAAAGGTCTTGGAGAGATAAGGAATAAAGGGAACATACCTAAACATAATAAAGGCAATTTACAGCAAGCCAACAGCCAACATCAAATTAAATGGAGAGAAACTCAAAGCAATTCCACTAAAATCAGGAACGAGGCAAGGCTGTCTGCTCTCCCCATACTTATTCAATATAGTGCTTGAAGTTCTTGGCAGAGCAATAAGACAGCATAAGGAGATTAAGGGGATACAAATTGGAAAGGAAGAAGTCAAGCTTTCCCTATTTGCAGATGACATGATAGTATACTTGAGTGACCCCAAAGATTCAACCAAGGAACTGATACAGCTTATAAACACCTTAAGCAACATAGCAAGATACAAGATCAACTCAAAAAAATCAGTAGCCCCCCTATACACAACTGACAAACAGGCTGAGAATGAAATCGGAGATACATCACCCTTTACAATAGCCACAAATGATATAAAATACCTTTGGGTAACACTAACCAAGCAAGTGAAGGACCTATATGACAAGAACTTCAAGTCCCTGAAAAAAGAAATTGAAGAAGATGTCAGAAAATGGAAAGATCTCCCATGCTCATGGATAGGCAGGACTAACATAGTAAAAATGGCAATTTTACCAAAAGCAATCTACAGATTCAATGCAATCCCCATCAAAATACCAACACAATTCTTCACAGACCTGGAAAGAATAATACTCAACTTCATATGGAAAAACAAAAAACCCAGGATAGCCAAATGAATCCTGTACAATAAAACAACCTCTGGAGGCATCACGATCCCTGACTTCAAGCTCTACTATAGAGCTACAGTAATAAAAACAGCTTGGTACTGGCATAAAACCATCATGTGGACCAATGGAATCGAATTGAAGAACCTGACATTAATCCACATACCTACGGACATATAATTTTTGACAAAGATGCCAAAAGCATACAATGGAAAAAAGAAAGCATCTTCAACAAATGGTGTTGGCATAACTGGATATCAACGTGTAGAAGGCTGCAAATAGATCCATATCTATCACTGTGCACAAAACTTAAGTCCAAGTGGATCAAAGACCTCAACATAAATCCAGCTACTCTGAACCTGCTAGAAGAGAAAGTAGGAAGTAGTCTCCAATGCATTGGCATAGGAGATCGCTTCCTAAATATAACACCAGAAGCTCAGACACTGAAAGAAACAATCAATCAATGGGAACTCTTGAAACTGAAAAACTTTTGTAGAGCAAAGGATACGGTCAACAAGGTAAAGCGACAACCCACAGAATGGGAAAAGGTCTTCACCAAGCCCACATCTGACAGAGGACTGATATCCAGAATATATAAGGAACTCAAGAAATTAGACATCAAAAAGCCCAACAGTCCAATTAAGAAATGGGCTATAGAACTAAACAGAGAATTCTCAGCAGAGGAAACACAAATGGCTGAAAGACATTTAAAGAATTGTTCAACATCCCTAATCATCAAGGAAATGAAAATCAAAACAACTCTGAGATACCACCTTATGCCAGTCAGAATGGCTAAGATCAAAAACACTGAGGACACCTTTTGCTGGAGAGGATGTGGAGCTAGGGGAACTCTTCTCCACTGCTGATGGGAATGCAAGCTTGTACAGCCACTTTGGAAATCAATATGGCGCTTTCTTGGAAAATTGGAAATCAATCTCCCCCAAGATCCAGCTATACCACTCTTGGGCATATACCCAAGGAATGCTTAATCATACCGCAAGGGCACTTGCTCAGCTATTTTCATATCATCTTTATTTGTAATAACCAGAACCTGGAAACAACCTAGATGCCCTTCAACCAAAGAATGGATAAATAAACTGTGGTACATATACACAATGGAATACTACTCAGCAGAGAAAAACAATGACATCATGAGGTTTGCAGGCAAATGGATGGATCTAGAAAAAATCCTTCTGAGTGAGGTATCCCAGACTCAGAAAGAGAAACATGGTATGTACCCATTCATAGGAGGATACTAGTTGTGGAACAAGGATGACTGAATGGCTACTCACAACACCAGGGAGGCTACCTGGAAAACAGGACCCCAAGAAAGACACGGGGATCACCCAATGACGGAGAAATGGATGAGATCTACATGAACAGTCTGGACGTGAGTGGGGGTAATGAAGGGCGAGGGTCGAGGGAAAGAGAACTTGGGGGAGCGGGAGATTCCAACTGGATCAAGAACAGAGAGGGAAAACAAGGAATGTTCATGGTAAATGAAGACCACATGAGAATAGGAAGAAGCAAAGTGCTAGAGAGGCCCACAGAAATCCACAAAGATGCCCCCACAATAGACTGCTGGCAATAGTTGAGAAATAGCCTGAACTGACCTACTCTGGTGATAGGACGGCCAAACACTCTAATTGTCATGCTAGAAACCCCATCCAATGACTGAGGGAACTGGATACAGATATCCACGGTCAGGCCCCAGGTGGAGCTCCGGGAGTCCTATTGGCGAGAAAGAGGAGGGTTTATATGAGCGAGAATTGTTGAGACCAAGGTTAGATAAAGCACAGGGACAAATAGCCAAACGAATGGAAACACATGAACTATGAACCAATGGCTGAGGGGCCCCCAACTGGATCAGGCCCTCTGAATAGGTGAGACAGTTGATTGACTTGATCTGTTTGGGAGGCATCCAGACAGTGGGACCGGGTCCTGTGCTCAGTGCATGAGTTGGCTGTTTGAAACCTGGGGCTTAGTAGAGACCCTTGGGTCAGCCTAGGAGGAGGGGACTAGACCTGCCTGGAGTGAGTCCACCAGGTTGATCTCAATCCTCAAGGGAGTCTTTTTCCTGGAGAATATGGGAATGGGGGGTGAGCTAGGGGGAAGTGGAGCAGGGTGGGAGAGGGGAGAACAAGGGAAACCATGTCTGATATGTAAAATTAAATTATATTGTAAAATAAAATAAATTTTAAAAAAGGAAGACAGAGAAATCTCACAATAGTGACTTAATAGCTTGTGAGGTGTTTACCCATCAACCCCACAGCTCCCCAGAGTTTTCTTGAGTGTGAGCAGCAGGAAATATTAGATAGAAGGATTTATTGCAGAGAATCTTGTGGAGATAAACAGATAGAAAATAAAGTATAGCCTCGAGAGGACCTGGAACCTATTCCAACTGGCCCCAACTGTCTAGGCCCAGGGTTTTAATAGAGACGCCAAGGGGTGGAGCAAATGACCTCCTCCCCCAGCACAGCCAAGTGCAGACCATCTCAGACACCTGCACTCAGGCCCATGGTCCTAATCATCCTCTATGCGACCATGCTGGGTAAAGCCACGAGGAACCCGAGAACGGGCTCACATAGGTCACCCTTTCTTAATATATAAAAAGTAACTATTAATGGCTTACAGCAATCTCCATAGCTGTTACACCTCCCAGTATGGGAGTAGAGGATGATATAGAT
>CABHPH010118927.1:0-11856 GCA_902168325.1 Peromyscus nudipes | reverse complement strand
AAAAAAAAAAAAAAAAAAAATGAGTACAAGCTAACCAGAATCACTTCCAGCGTATAAGAGCCTTTGAATGGAGGACAGGAGTCACTCCCAAATAACATCCTCTCCAAATCTCTGTTAGCAAAGTCTGCAGCATGCAATTACACAGGCCTTCAGTACCAAACATGAACTCCTTCCTGTGGGGCAGGCATCAAATCCAATCAAGATAGCAGTTGGCTATACGCATAATAATCATGCCACTATTGCAGCAGTGGATGTATCTTGTCTAATGGGTTGGTATTGCAGTATGCAGGATCCAGTGCTGGGTAAGGCCACTGATGACTTTGATTTTCCTCCTAGAGCCTGCATAGCACTGTAACGCACTCTAAAGGCCAACATGAAGGGAATTTCATGATTAGTTCAAGTTCAATTTCTTTGTATTCTGTGACCAAATCATGTAGGATTGCTGTGGGATGGTCGTTCTGTGAGCTGTGAATATGTGTTGCTACTATTGGTTAATAAAAAAAGCTGTTTTGGCCTATGGTAAGGCAGAATATGAGCCAGGCTGGAAATCCAATCAGACAGACAAGGAGAAGGCAGAGTCAGAGGAGATGCCAGCCTGCCACCCAAGGAGCAACATGTCAGCAGACTGGTAATGCCATGGCCACATGGCAATACACAGATTAAAAGAAATGGGTAAATTTAAGATGAAAGAGCTAGCTAGTAAGAAGGCTGAGCCATAGACCAAACAATTTGCAAATAATATTAGCCTCTAACTAATTATTTTATAAGTGACTGCAGGACCGTGGATAGGAGAGATTAGTTTGTTTGTTTGTTTGTTTGCTCGTTTGTTTGCTTTTTCAGCAAAAGGGTCTATACCATAACTATTTGAGTAACCAAAAGCAACAGCAATACCCTGTATTATTTTTGGGTGCCTCTGGAGTCTCCTTGATTTATAATTCATAGGAAGGTAGCCTTTGCTGGACACTGAGATTTTCAGATAGTAACCCAGGTATTCTGGGAGCAGCACTGTTCACCCACAAAGGATACAGGTGTTCAAGCTCCAAATGAAGTGTGCTTGCAGAAGCTACATTGTAAACTAGAATTATGCAACCCAACTAAAAAAATATAACAAGAGGAGATAGTAGAACACATATGAGATGAAAGAACATGTGGAAAGATACTGTGAGCTGAAGGTTTAGAGAAGATGGAGGTGGTGGGTAAGGAAAAGGAGAGAGAAATGGAGGATTAACCAAAATTAAAGATATATAGAGAAGTCAAATCTGTGGTTTCTTAGAGTTAGCTATTCTCCTGTAGTAGGGGAGGTCAGGAGTCAATTGTTCTTAGTCTCCTAGCTTTATATGTGAATTTTGTCACTTTCCAGCTGTGATCAGGAGTGTCATTTAGATCTCATTAAGGCTTAGTGTTCACATCCTTAAGATAGAGAAATAAGTTTATTCTTACAGTTCATATAAAGGTCAAATGAAATATTTAATGAAAATAAAATGCTCAACAGAGTGACCTGACCCATAGCTTGAACCTGATAAACATCAGCCAAGAATAACGATGTCATTTATATGGTGCCCATACACGAGAGAATGAAAAGCTTCACATTTTTGAGCTAGCTACAAAAAACACATCATACCTTTCTTCTGAGACTTCTACTTTTTCTTCCTTGTTAACATGGATCCTCATTTCTGGAACCAACTAGGGTATATTTGCAGGGGGTCTGGGCACATTCTTGTTCCTGTGCACACACAAACAGCTCAAGCTCTGAGCTTGGCTCTGCTGCCTGATTCTTCTTTCTGAAAGAGAGAAGTTCCCTGTCTTCTGGCATCCTGCTGCTTCCTAGCCTTGAGCTGATGCATCATTATTTTCTTGTTGCAATGGATATTCTGTAACCAGTGGATAACTTTTAACCAAAAGACTGGGCTAAGTCTGAACACTCTGGAGCAGCTCCCCATCCTCATCCTGCCCAGGTCCTAGGATGACAGTGATTTCTCCAATGAGGAACGTATCTGGAAGTGCAGCATGAACCCCACCTATGCAGATGGCCTCCGAGCTGGCAGTCAGCCAAAGACAAATATGGTGATAAACTGTTGTGGGAGACATGTGCAATTCTCTAACGGCTACCACTCACTGAGTCTGGGAAGAGCTGGAAGCAACACAGATCAAGAGGAAGAGAGGTGGTACTAGAAACAGTTTCTATGGGGTGCTGTGGCTCACCAGCATGGTCTGGTCTGTGGAGCAAGCACTGGCGTGGACGGGGGAAGAAAATGTCATTGGTCTTGGCTCACTTCAGGTCTGCCTCAGTCAAACCTGAACTCTGCTCATTGCCTCTCACATTCTTCAGAAAAGTTTCAGCTATATATTCAATAAAGTTCATTCAGTGTTCCTACCTCTTTTCTTTTGTAATTAAACTGACACATGAAGTTATATGTGTTTGTTTTACACAACATATGGTTTTGAAAGAAGGATATCTTCTTTAATTTGCCAAATACACTAGATATTATAAATAGACTAGAAATTGTAACTGTAATTCTTGCTTGATAATTGTTTTGTTATATGTAATTTTACTATGTTAAAGATAAAACCTTCCTTTTTTTAAAAAAAAGAAAGAAAAGAAAAGGGGAAGTACTGGGGATCACTCTGTATGCTGTGAATGTTTTGCTCTGATTGGTTAATAAATAAAGTGCTGATTGGCCAGTAGCCGGGCAGGAAGTATAGGTGGGACAAAGAGAGAGTAGAATTCTGGGAACAGGAAGGCTGAGCCAGGAGTCGCCAGCCAGACACAGAGGAAGCAAGATGTAAAAGTACCGGTAAGCCACGAGCCATGTGGCAAAGTATAGATTTATAGAAATTGGTTAATTTAAGATGTAAGATCTAGCTAGCAAGAAGCCTGAGACATTAGGCCAAACAGTTTTAATTAATATAAGCCTCCATGTGTTTATTTGAGTCTGAGTGGCTGCAGGCCTGGCGAGACTGAAGAAAACTCCAGCTGCAGAAAAGGAAAGAGAATCCTCCAGCAGCCGTTATGGAAAACAAACACTAGAGCTGCCATCTGAGACCAGCTGCCCCCCTCCTGGAAATAAAGTCAACATGCTTGATAGACAGTCGCACCCTCATGTTTACTGCAGTAGGATTCTCCACAGCTAAGACGTGCCATCAGTAAATGTCCATCAACACACGAAGAGGACTTCACATGTGGTATGTACGTGGACAATGGACTACTATTCACCCATCAAAAGGATTAAAATCCCGTTATTCACCTCATGAATGGGTCCCAAAGACATCACATTAGGAGAAGTAAGCCAAGCACAAAATGACGGATGCTCTTCCCTCCATCTCTGAAGGATTTTTTTTTGCTATCTTTCCTTCCACATCTCATATACTAATATAGTCTCTATGATTAATCTCTTTGCTCATGCTTTCCGCAGTTTTCTTTTTCTATCTGTTTTTCATATTCCCCTTTTATTTCACTATTTGTGGTGTCTACCATTGAATTCTACATACATGTGCATGCATATGTATGTGTGTTTTATTTTAATTAAAATATAAATATATAATTTATCCCACCTTTGCTCCATGCCCACCCACTCTCTCTCAAGTTAATGGCCTCAATTTTATTATTATTGCTTAATATATACTATGCATAATATAACATATTATATGGCTATATATGTGCACAAATATGTAAATACAACCTACTGACTCCATTTAGTGCATCTTGTGTGTGTTAGTTTTCAGGACTGATAATTTTGTATTGGCTAACCAGTTGTGGGGCTCATCCCTGGAAGAGGCTAATTCTTCCACTTTCAGTAGTCATCAGTTGCCTTATTTCTTTTTCTAGGGATCAGGCCCCTTCCACATTAACATGTCTGTTGGTGTTGTCATTGATCAGGTTTATTCAGGAAGCCATATTGTTGAGGTAACATGGAGTGTAGCTTCCCTGTCATTTCTAGGAGACACAATCTCACAGCAGACTTCCTGGTCCTCTAGCTCTAACTACTTTTCTGTTAGGAGAAGGACTTGTATTGTAGGTTTTCCTGCGGTCAAAATGTGTATACATGGCCCCAACAGAATTCTACTTGATTATTATTTTTTTCATTTAATTTACATACTGACTACAGTTTCCCCTCCCTCTTCTCCTCCCATTCCCTCCCCCTACCTCCCATCTACCACGCCCCCATCCACTCCTCCTCCATCTCCATTCAGAAAGAGCAGGCTTCCATGGAAGTCAAAAGAGCATGGTATATTCAAGTTGAGGCAGGACCAAGCTCTTCCCCCTGAATCAAGGCTGGGTGAAGCAATCCAGGATGGGGAACAGGTTCCCAAAAGCCAGGTCAAGTGCCCGGGACAGATCCTGATCCCAGTGCTAGGAGTCTCACAAACAGACCAAGCTACACAACTGCCATACATTTGCAGAGGGCCTAGGTCAGTCCCATGTAAGCTGCCTAGCTGTCAGTCTACTTCTTAATGTCCCTGGAGATATCTTTTTTTTTTCTAACACTCCTATGCCTAACTTCCTTTCAAAATTAAATTCTGAAGGCTTCTTGAAGTCTATGTACTTTCTCAAGGCTTTTTCAATTGTTATAAAAGATTATAATTTTATCTTATTGGGAACGCCATGAAAGTACTCATAGAGTCCACAAATTTGTCTGCTTGCATAATAAAATGTTCCTAAGGGCAGACACAGAGCTGTGATTATTTTTACATCTTTAGCACTGTAAAGAGTAGACCAAATACATACTGGCTGGTTTATATCACAGAGATATCTATTTTAAATTTCCTCATAAGTAGGACTAGCACATGAAAAACACAGACCATTCATTTATTAGTAAAATACTAATGACAACGAGATGCCCATCAGAACAGCAAAATTGAGAAGTCAGCACTATTTAGTGTTTGTAGAAAAACTCTTAATCTCCCAAGCCCCTAGTGGAAATGTAAAATAGCGTGATCTGGAAAATAGCCCTATGCATTTTATAAAGAAAGTACACTTCATGTATGGCACAGAAATTCTCTCCAAAGCATTTGCACAAAATAAATGAAAACATAATGTTTATTGAAACTGCAAAGCAGTACATCCATTGTGCCATGCACCTCTAATCCTGGTACAGGGGAGGAAGTGGAAGAGTGTAAGGAGGTCAAGGTGGCCTGGGCTGCGTAGAGACTGTCTCAGAAGGCAAGCACATCAATGACAACCCCAAAACCATGTAAAATAAAAAGTGAATGCTACAGTAGCTACATTAATGATTGCTCCAAACTGGAAACAATCCAAATGTCTTTCAACAGCATAGTTGGTGCACTATGGTATGTCCATTCAAAAGAATACTTTTTAGCAGGGAAGTCAAAATAACTAATACAAATAGCAACTGGATGACTCTTCAGAACATGATGCCAAGTCAGAGACATACATTCAAATAAGTTCTTCATCCATTCTCATTTACTGACAAGTCATTCTGGGAAAGACAAAGACTGAAGAGAGAGAAAAGAGAGCAGACTTTCCCAAGAATTGAATGTGCAGTTGGAGTTTGAGGAGTTGCTAAGATTGGGGAGCACTTTGAGAAATGGTAGGACATCTCTATGTTTGCTAAAAGTCATGGAACTACACCAAATACAGTTTTTCTGTATGTGATACTCCAGTTCATTTAATATTATGTGGTAAGAAAGGGCATTTTGGAGATAATACAATCCCTTCCTCATCATCAGTAATCCAAGCAGAATCACCTGGATAGTTCCACGCACTCTGCCTTCTTCGCTGAAGTATCTGAGATGGCGAGGCCAATCCCCACTTGGAGCCGAAAGGTTTCTCCAACACTGCCCAGCTGCACAAGCCCTCAGCTGCTTTTAAAATAATCATTCAGAAGTTTAATATTAATTACTAATTGCATGGCCTATAGCAGGCTTCTTGCTAGCTAGCTCTTACAACTTAACCCATTTCTATTAATCTATGTGTCACCACATGGCCATAGCTTACCAGTACTTTCACATCTTGCTTCTCCTAGTGGAAGTAGGCATCTCTCTCTCCAGACTCTGCCTTTCTCTTTCCTGTCTCTCTCTTTGGATTTTGCACCTGCCTCTAAGCTGCTTTGCCATAGGCCAAAGCAGCTTATTTATTAACCAATGGGAACAACATATATTCACAGTGTACAGAGAGACAACCTCCAGCACCCACTCATAGCCTCCTCAGATATTCAGTGTCGGAAGCTAAAGACTTAAATGGATTTAGAGATGTGGGAGTAATTGGAGTGAGTAGCCCAGAGTCGTTGAACAATTCAGTCTAGAACATGAATCTGATCATTTGACTGACATAAATTTTATTGGGCTTTTTAATATTAATCTGACCCAGTAGACCAATGACTAGGTTTCAATAAAAGTAATGTCTGTCAACAGCATGACATTATTTAATTTTAAAACGGAATTAATCCATCTTCCTTTGGACTCTTCCTTCCCCCATGTACACTCCTTCATTACAGTATTTAATAAAATGTGTTTTAATTATATGTTTCTGTCTAAGTCTTCTCCACAAGGACTTTGGTTTCCTGAGGTCAGGGACTTCGGCTTACTTATATTTTCACTCCAAGTGCACAGAAATGTTGCTGGAGAGCTTCTCTCCAGCTCCCAAGTCCTACCAGTCCCTGGTTCCCTGACCGAACCCATTCATAAAATAAACACACAGACGTTTACATTATTTAAACTGCTTGGCCATTAGCTCAGGCCTATCATTGTCTAGCTCTTACTCTTATATATAGCCCATTTCTATTAATCTCTACTTTGCCATGTGGCTCGTGGCTTACCGGTACTTTACATCTTCCTTCTCCTCGCCGCGGCTCCAGCCAGTCTCTCCCCTTTCATCTTCCTGTTTCCTCTCCTCTCTTCTCTGTTAGTCCCGCCTATACTTCCTGTCTGGCTACCGGCCAATCAGTGCTTTACTGATACAGAGTGATATCCACAGCACAGAAAAATGAGTACTTGGTAGATCTTGTTGAACGATGCCTAGATGAACACAGTGGTGATCCTCATCTCTGTGCATATCTCCTTCCTCTCCTCCATCTTTCCTGTATTACTTCTCCATGTAACTCTTGGCCCATTTAAATCCTCTGGACCTTCCTTTGACAGCACTGCCTATCATGGTAGGGCTTTAGCCCCTCACTGCCTGCAGCTCTACCTGGGTAGAGCTAGACACAATGTCTTTCATGAAACACCCATTTGACCACATCGATGTCAGGTGGATGTCTACCCAGGTTTCCACTCAGACATCTTGCTTGGGCATTTCAAGCTTTATGGTTCCTGGCCCTTTCTACCTCATAATCTCATGTCTCACCACTCAGTGCTAGCCCAGTTCACTGCTGAGCCCTGGTTTTCTTCCAGTGAATTACACACATTTAACTGGGTCTGGCTTAGAGTGCTCCTCACTGTGATCTTCTCCCCATTGTTCTCAGGGGATCTTTGCTACAGTGGTCCTTCCTGGGAGAGGCCTTTCCTCACCCACAATCTCACTTCATTCTTTATCCCCCCAATTGTCATCTCTGTAGTGCATTGATTTTAATGAAATGTTAGTATTGTCCTGGGTATAGTAAATATCAGTTCTGTCGCTTTTCCTGGGGCATGCACTGTAAGGGGGAGGGATGCTACATGTTCCTAGTTTCCCTGTAATCACACACTATCAATGGACAGTTATTGGGAATTGGGGGTGGGGTATATGTGTAGATCCCTGAATGACAGATGTCTTCCCCTGAAGTATGAGGACAGTCAGCCTTATCCATGGGAATTCTGCCCACTCTGTATGATGCTGAGATATATGATGGAGGCATGTCTTTAGCTGCTAGGTATGATTTGATCAAATTCATTGGAAAGGGATCAGAGAATCCAACACTGTATCCAGAAGAGTAGGGAGTGACAAATAGAGTTTGTGACACACTTTATAACCATTGTAGCTATCCCTGATGGGTACAGCCTCCAGTTCCCAGGAGAAAATACATAGAGGTAACTGGTTCTTTTTTGGGGAGAGGGAGTATTTTGTTTTGTTTTACCACTTTGTCCAGAGCACAGTATCTTTGTAGCCTTTAGAAAAGGCTGCATAGAGTCTTGCTTCATTGCTCCTGTCTTGAAGGCTTAGTTACAATTAGACTCAGCAGCAAACTAAATAAATAGTGTTGTCTAGTTTTAACTGGTAATCTGCCTTTAGGAGGCCTCTGTCCTATATAAAGGTAGTGATCATTTCATTAAATATTAAGAATCTCAACAGGCTTTAAAAAGTTACACTCAATAATTAAACAAGAACTACAGGCACATTTAACATAAACTGCAGTTATACAGTGGTAAATTTTAAAATGTAGTATCTCTCTAAAGCCAAAACCACACTGAGCAGGTAAACAGGTGCTAGAGGTTTCCAAAACAGTGTGTGGAGACTGACAAGCCTCTTAATCTGTTTATCTATTTGATTATCTGTGTATATTGTCTGAGTTACTCTCTGTGACAGATGGGGTAAGATTTTTTTTTCCAGAAAATGGATACAAAGCACTTTGTATGGTGACTTCACATACTGGCACTTAGTGCCTGGTGTGTCCCCTAAGTCAATTGTAAGTAGGGGAGTGAATAGACCTTTTTTTTTTTTTTTAAAGAAAGCAACATCATCCCTACCTAATACTTTGAGGAATCAATTACTGAGAATTACAATAGACAATTTCTGCTCCACATCACACCTATCCTGGTCTTTCCCCAGACTCTGAAGATGGCAGGGTATATGTAGGATGGGAGCTTTTCTTGCCACATCTGCCAACAGCTGGAATTCTAGCAGGCATTGCAGCTTTGCAGTTGGGAGGCATTGCTGGCAGGGCCCTTCAGGAAGTAAACAAATGCCACCCACTCTGACTTCCCTCTGGCTTCCATCTGGGTACTCAGAGTCACACCCACACCCCAGCACATCCTCTTCTAACCCTGTGTCAACTGACAGAGGGAAACTGCTAAGAAGTAGGCTGTTTGTGGCAGACAATGACTGAGGCCAAGTTTGAAACTTTCAACTCAGCCTCAAGAAACCCAACTCTGAAGAGTTCTCGGGAGAAGTCAGTCTTTCTTAAGGGAAAGATAAATATACCATTTCCACTCACAGCCACCAAGATGCTTCTGAAACTGTTGGAATTGCTCCTTGATTACAAGCACGGTCTACAGGTGCTGTGGGATGGTCTGTATGTCAAATTGCTCTGATTGGTCAATAAATGAAACACTGATTGACCAGTGGCCAGGCAGGAAGTATAGGCAGGACTAACAGGGAGAAGAATTCTGGGAAGTGGAAGGCTGAGTCAGAGGGAGTCACTGCCAGCCGCCGCCATGACAAGTAGCATGTGAAGATGCCAGTAAGTCACGAGCCACGTGGCAAGGTATAGATTTATAAAAATGGATTAATTTAAGATATAAGAACAGTTAGCAAGAAGCCTACCACAGCCATACAGCTTGTAAGCAATGTAAGTTTCTGTGTTTACTTGGTTTGGTCTGAGCGGTTGTGGGACTGGCCGGTGACAGAGAATTGTCCTGACTATGGGCCAGGCAGGAAAACTCTAGCTACATACAGGAGTCTCTATTTTCATAAAACAAGGTACTTTAGCCAATTTGACCCCAGCCCTTTCACACATCTTGATGATAAAGATGTTTACAGGAGTTTATCTATTAAAGAGATCACCAAATTCTGTCAGATCCGACTGTGTCAATGTTGGAGAACATCTCTGGATTTCCTCACCACCGCTTACACACACATAATTGCAATAAAAGAGAAGTCAATGATAGGTATGAGTATTTTACCTGCATCCATGTCTGTGCATAATGTGCGTTCCTGGAGGCCAGAAGAGGGCATCAGATCTCCTACAGATAGAATTACAGATGGTTGTGAGTCACCATGTGGGTGTCCGGAATTGAACTTGGATCCTCTGGAAGAACAGTCGATGCTCTTAACCACTGAGCCATGTATCCAGGCAGTTCAATGATATTGACAAGCCTATAGGATCTGTATCTTGAGGATCACAGTCCTGACTTCACCTCTGCTCATGCTTGCTCTCAAATTTCTTCAGCTTATGCTCTTCAGTCCAAACCTAGGCTTCCCCTGGTCCTAGATTACGCCAAGAGAAATCCTTGGCCCATCTGAGCCGACTGAACTCTCACGTGCCCTATTCCCCCAGTGACTGTGCAAACCTATCAGGTTGTACCTAAGGCAGTTGGCCTGTCCTCATGGGCTCTCTATTACACACTCCTGAGCTCAGCCTGATGCCCTCACACAGTCCGTGACCTCTTCAATGGGCCCTGAAGGCTAATCTCTGACATCATGTTTTTATTGAGGAAGTAGATTCCACTCTTCTATAACCCTCTGCCTAATGATGGAAGCAGATTGCAAGGGCTGTGGAATTAGGAAAGCTCATAGGATCACACTATGCACACACACACACACACACACACACACACACACACACACAAACCAGGTTATGAAGTTGCAGGATACCCAAATGTATAGCTTAGCACAAATAGGCTTCCAGTTTTTCAATGACAAGTGACTGATGAGATAAGTTGTTTTTGAATGTGCATTAGCAGCTCCAACTCAGAAGACATCCAATTTTTGAATTCTTTTGGTTTTTTCCTCATGGTTGCAAGATGTCTGCTGAAGTTACAGTCATTGTACCTCATTTCAAAGTAAGACAAAAATGAAATATGTGGATATTATCAAAATGCATCTTATGTATGCACGAAAATTTCAAAGAATAAATAAAATATCATATTTTACAAAATGAGATACTTTCAGTTTTGTTTCTCCTCATACCAGAAAGGCAAACATTTTACCAACTTTGATATCTCTATGTCACATGACTTTAATTTAAATACTGTTGCTCAAAGCTGGTACTTCTGCTTGGAAAAGAAACTGTTAAAGATTGAAAGGGAATTTTGTTACAGTCATTGGCTGCTCTTTCCCAACCTCAGCAACAGCATTATCATTTGAGACTGGAAAATTCTCTGGTGCAGAAAGATTTCCTGAGGATTATACGGCTTTTAGGAACATCCCTAGGCGTCAGTGTTATGTCCATAATATTCACCTCCCAATTTGACAACCAAAGATGTCACCCAATATTGTTAAATGATCCTTGGTGGAATGAAATTACTCCTGAATGAGAGCAAGAAATTAAAGCAATATGACCCATTGCCTGGTATTGAAGAAAAAAAGGTATGCTAAAGAAGACAGAACAAGAGGATCCAAAGGACCTTGATGTGTGACATACCTGTCCAGTAAGCACACAAGTCCATGGCCATATGTGATTGTCACTGAGGTAAATGACATGAGAGAATGTCAGCACTTCCTCCATATACTGATTCTCTCTTTATGAGTGAAATGTTAACTTGTTTTAGCTGAATTCAGTTCCCATCAATTAAGCCAAGTACAGATCCATTTCCATATACCAAAAAGTTGGACTGGGACAAACTAAATTGTTGAAAACTTAGAGTAAAGAGACAAACTTGTGCTGTAGGGCAAGTCTTCAAACTACAAGGTGCAGAAGCCAGAGCAAAGTTGTATGACAAATAAAAAAAGATCCAGAAAACTTAGACGTGTAGGAACCAGAGGGTGAGTTCCGGTGTAAGACTGCCACTTATAAACTTTGTAAGGCTGATAACAGCACAAACACAGACTCCTCAAGGCCAAGGTACCAGTCAATCAATAATCAGGATAATCAATGATAAAAATCAATGTAATGATATTTGTGGAAGAGTCTAGAAGAGTTGAGACTTTGCCTCACTTTGAAAACTATGGCTGAACATTGAATGGCACCTTGCCTGAGGAATTAAGGGTCACAAGAAAAGAGAAGCTATGCCTTGTATCCACCCTCACATGCTACTAGTGGC
>CABHPH010118925.1:0-36638 GCA_902168325.1 Peromyscus nudipes | reverse complement strand
TGTACTTACATAGCAGGACATAATGTATTAAATAAAACAATGTCTGTAAAGTGCTCAGTGAATTGCAGACATTACACAGCAAGTCTCTTCACTTCACTGATTCTCAGATTTCCCGTGAGCAATGGAATACTGCTAGCTGATACCAGAGTTAATTTTCGGCTATAGCTCCACAATGAAGATATTGAATGAACGCACTTGAGTAGAGGAAAAGAAATGAAATGGACAATTCAGGCATGAAAATGAAAAGGTTGTTACCAAATGACATACACTGAATATTTACTAACACAAATAGAACAAAACTCATGATTTTCTTTTGGAATGTATCTGGAGTGTAAGCAGAACATACAGTTGCTCTCCAAGGAATGCTTGCTGGATGCATCCTGTGTTCCATATTTTATACACTAGGGGCTACAGCTGTGTATTAGACAACTTTTCAAATGACATAGAGCTTTTATGCTAGTGGTGTGTTATGTAGCAGTTTCCTTCGAGATTAAAGCTTTCCATCTTGGAGGGCAGCTCATTAAAACGAAGAATGTTAAAAGCGAGGTGAAACAACAGGATCATCTCCATTTTGAGGGAAGCTTGTTAAGCTCTAGAAATAAACAACTCAAAAGCACCAGAAGGTTTCTGAAACTGACCATTGCACCAGGCCTCTTGCTTCTAAAGTGTGCATGCGTACGCACACACATATACTGTAAGGACTGTTAGGAGACACTCTAAGACCAGATGAGCTGTCTGAAAGAAGTAGAAACTATTCAAGCCTCCTAAAGGAAACAATGATCAGGTGAGCTACCTGGAAGAGGCCCGGATCAACGGAGCTGCATGAGAAAGGCAGCTTCCACCATGTAGACATGTCTGCAAGTCGTGCAGTCAGTTCCAGGGCTCCAGCTTTTGTGTTCCGTCACCCATGCTGGAGGTGGTGGTGGCACATTTGTCTTTGAGTCATTTCTCTTTCTATAAGGAACCCTATCAATGGGACCAGGACCTGTCCCTGACACATGAATTGGCTCTTTGGAACCTATTCCCTATGGTGGGATGCCTTGCTCAGCCTTGATACAGTGGGAGCAGTTTGGTCCTGCCTCAACTTGATATGCCATGCTTTGTTGACTCCCATGGGAGGCCTCACCCTTTCTGAATGGAGACAGAGGAGGAGTGGATGGGGAGGGTGTAGAAGGAAAATGAGGGGAGGGAACAGGAGGAGAGGAGGGAGGGGAAACTGTGGTTGATATATAAAATAAATAAATAATTTAATTTAAAAAAACCTCACTGTTTCATCAAGTTGGATTTGGTGGTATCTATTCTTAGGTCTGTCCTTAGTTTTCTGTCTAGATGTCTATTCACATTTCCCAGGGAATAGTGTCATACTCCATGATGGTAGAGAGCAGCTATGTATATACACAAACAAAAACAGACTGAACAAGCAAATGAGTTCAAATTACATTAAGAAAACATGCAGAGATACTGATGAAAAAAAAGTATAGCTTTAGAGACATAGGAGGCAGTGGTGGTGCATGTCTTTAATCCCAGCACTCAGGAGGCAGAAGCAAGTAGACTTCTCTGAGTTTGTGGCCAGCCTGGTCTACAGAACCAGTTTCAGGATAGCCAAAGCTACACAAAGAAACTCTGTCTCTGAAAACCAAAATAAATAGCTAATAAAAAATTAAAACCATTTCTTTCTATGGCTCAGTGGTTAAGAACACTGTCTGCTCTCCCAGAGGACTTGGATTCAATTCCGAGCACCCACATGGCAGTTCACAACTGTCAATAAGTTCTAGGAGATATGATACTCTCACACAGCTATACATGTAGGGAAAACACCAATGCATATAAATAAAAAGAGAGACATAGGATTTTGTGTAATTCAATAGTTCTAACAATGACTTCCATGAAAAGGCTGGCCTTTAGGCAAAACCATTAAAACACAAACAAACAAACAACAACAAAAAATGAACTCCAGGAGCTTGACCAAGTGCTTGGCTGTGGTTCTCTGCATCTGCTTCCAGCAGTCTCTGAATGTAGGTTCTATGATGACAATTAGAGTAGACACCAATCTAAGTACAGGGAAAGGCTAGCCTTGTCCACCATTGCTAGGAGTCTTAGCTGGGTACATCCTTGTGAGTTCCTGGGGATTTCCCTGGCTCCAGATTTCTCCCTAACCCCTTTATGGTTCACTCTGTCAAGATATCTCTTTCATTGCTCTTCCTCTCCATTCCTCCCCCAACTCAGCCATCTCATAGAACCTACATCCAGTTGCTGTGGATATCACTCTGTATAAATAAAATGCTGATTGGCCAGTAGCCAGGTAGGAAGTATAGGCGGGACAAGGAGAGAGAAGAATTCTCGAAGTGGAAGGCTGAGGCAGAGAGACACTGCCAGCCACCACCATGAAAAGATGTTAAGATACTGGTAAGCCACAAACAACGAGGCTACTTATAGATTAATAGAAATTAAAAGAACAGTTAGCAAGAAGCCTGCCATGGCCATACAGTTTGTAAGCAATATAAGTCTCTATGTGTTTAGTTGGTTGGGTCTGAGCAGCTGCGGGACTGGCCAGGCAGGAAAACTCTAGTTACATCCAGTGACTGATGGAAACAGATGCAGAGACTCACAGCTAAACACTTTGCCAAGCTCCTGGAGTTCAGTTGAAGAGAGGGAGAAAGGATTATAGGAGCAAGGAGGTCAGAATCATGATGGGAAAAAACATAACAATAGCTGACCCAAGCTAGTGGGAGCTCACAGACTCTGGACTGACAGCTGGGGAGCCTGCATGGGACCACACTAGGCCCTTTGAATGTGGGTGACAGTTGTGTGGTTTGATGTGTTTGTGAGTCTCCTGGCAATGGGACCAGAACTTATCCCAGCTACACAAACTGACTTTTTAGAGCCCATTCCCTATGATGCAATGCCTTACTTAGCCATGATGCAGTGGGGATGGGTTTAATCCTACCCCAACTTGGTATGACAGTGTGTGTTGATCACCCAAGGGAGGCTTTACTCCCTATGAGAAAGAGATGGGGGCAAGATGGGGGGAGGGAGGAATAGGAGAAGGAGAGGGAGGAGAAATGGTTTGGTATGTAAAATGAAAAAAATTAAGTAAAAAAACATTTAAAAAAGGGTCAACCACATGAAGACTTTTGCAATGGAATTTTTAACTAGTGAAGTGCAGTATTTCAATGTTTTTGTAAAATATAAATTCATTTTAGTCTTACCTAGTAGTCTAGCACAGGTATTTTTGTATTAGTTTCTTTAAGTGTTGATTCAAGGCTCTGTCTTATTTTACTTTTGCTCCCCAGAATCCTCTAATTCTTACATGTTGGAAAGAAAAGAATAAAGAAACGCACAGTTGCTCCTTAAATTTACTGGTCAAAATTACAAATGTCATTTCTGCTCACATTTTATTGGCAATGACTAGTCATTTGGATAACCCAGATGTTTCTGTCAACTGGGAATGGCAAATTCAGTGTTATTGAATAGCCACACTCCAAAGGAATTCCATGAGATTAAAAATAGGTCATGGTATTTCCAATTTCCATTTCAGTTTATCTCTTCTTCCTCCTCCTCCTCCTCCTCCTCTTCCTCCTCCTCTTACATCTCCTCCTCCTCCTCCTCATCATCATCATCATCTCTTCTCATAGCTTCTAACCACTTCATCAACTGAGCTATACCATCATCACTTACATGTCCCTCTTCTTGGTTTCACATTACAGTCAAAACTTTTTTCCAGAGTAACAATGTATTTTTATGTAGTCAGAGTGTCTGGCTTAAAGAAGTACTCTCCTGCTGACTTATTCTTCTCTGTCTGATCAAGAGCTTTCATTGGCTAAAGACTCATGAACAAAAAAGTTGAGCAAAGAACCCCTCCGATTTATTACCTCCACACTTGAACCAGCATATGGCACTGACACAAGGACTACACAAGAATACCTTTACAGTAACAAGAAAAGTGGTCAGAGCAATGCTGAAAAAGTTGGATTCTGTGAAGACCTTCTGTTTTATCAGAAGAAGAATGCCTGCTTAAGAGCCTGGTTTTGCTCTTCTGTCTTCAGTTTGTATTACTCCATTTTTACTTCTTTGCATTATTTGAACTCTGTTAGACAAATGGCTATCATGAGAGGTGTGCTGTGGATATCGCTCTGTATGCTGTGAATGTGTTGCTCTGATTGGTTGATAAATAAGAAGGTGATTGGCCAGTAGCCAGGCAGGACTATGGGGGTGGGTAAACAGACAAGGAGAATTCTGGGAAAAGAAAGGCTGAGTCAGTAGACTCCAGCCTGCTGTCCAGGGAACAGCATGTAATGGGCACACAGGTAAAGCCACAGAATACATGGCAACATATACATTAACAGAAATGGGCTAAGTTTAAATGTAAGAGCTAGTCAGTGGTAGGCCTGAGTTAATGACCAAGCAGTTTTAATCAATATAAGCTTCTGAGTGATTATTTTATAAGTGGCTGTGGGGATTGTGGGGCTGGGCAGGGTGGGAGAAAACTTCAGCTACAGAGGTGAATTTAAGGATACTGTGTAATTTATACAGACAAAAACCATTTGTCACAGGATTACAGTGGCCATGTATTATGGCCAGGATTGTAATTTTTGTTAGTATAGAATCTCTTCAAAATGATTAGCTACCAATCCTTTTATTCTTAGACATGACAGAAGAGGGACTCACCTTTCAGTTGAATTGAAGAAAATGAAATACAAATTCTTTAACTGGATATCTTAGTTGGAGTTCTCATAAAAAGGAAACACTAAAGTCACAGCCTAAATATAAGTAATTCATTTGGAAGGTAGTGATAATAAGGACTAATAGACTAATAACAGAGTTAGATAGATAAGTGAAGATGGCCAATAGTCAGTGGCCACTCTATTCAGTTACCAGCATGAGTAAAGGGCTTTTAATCCCACTAGGGAATTATAGCAATGTGTGTAGGATGCCTATCTCAGCTTTCTTCCCTTTGGCAGCAATAAATAATGGACAATGATGGGTTAGATAGTGCAATTCTATTCTTAGACACTGTTTTCTGCTGCATGCTTTGGTGGGGCTCCTACAACCTCCTATAAAAAAATATACAAATGTAAATGGCTGAAATTTGGGCTATCAGAGGATTATGGAGGCCACCAATAATGTGTGTTGTCTTATATCACTTTAGCAAAGTTACTCCATTTTTGACCACCCCAGTTTCCTCAGATGAATAACATTTGTAGTGGAAATATCACGCAACCATTTAATGGAGAGTGATAAATTAATGTTTAAAATGTATGGCAATAATTTTGAGAAGACTGGAATTGCTTCATTAAAATTCTGAATGTGTAGAACTTTAAAGAGCCTTCTATGCAAATGTACAGCGGGGAAAGGAGCCCATGTATTTGAGAAGCACAGAGAAAGTTAGTATGAGGTAAAATGATGACCAAAAGAGATCCTTGTCCAAATGAGTTCAAAAGGCAGGCCAAGGATAAGTCACAGAAAGTCTCTTAGATAGTGGGATTTACTTCAAGTCTATGCTTTAGCAGCTTCATGTGACTTTGTACACTTGAGAGATCATGTTTCCACAGGGCAGAGGCACAGCCACCATCAGAGAGCATTTCTAGAAGCATCTTATGGAGTGAGTTATTGTTTGTAATCAACAATAATGAGATTCCCTGATGGAGTAGAGTAGACACTCGAAGGATTATGATTCTAGTGCTAGTTAATTCCATTTCTAAGGTAAGTTGGGAATTTTTGAAATCAACACAAATCTCAAACTTAAAAACTTCTCCTAAGAGATTATTTTTTAATTGTGAAACATAAGATATTGAAACAATAGAACTGAGTTTCAGTTCTTTAAAAGGAAGTTTATTCCAGAAGAACATTAGCTATTGGAAGTCTTTGAAATTAAAAAAAAATAAAAGAATGTCTCTATGGCTAAAAAACATGGAAAGTAAAAGAATCCCAAAGACTATTGGCTATCGCATTGCCAATAAATGTTTTCTGGCACATACAGCTATGTCATTAAAAGAAACACTGAAGATGTATAATGAAGACTGTTGGACACATATCTCCAGGAACATAATAATAATACATTATATAAAACACACACTCCAAGAATTAAATTGTAAATCTCTGGTGTTGTTTTAAGGCTTCTAATACCCCTACCTCATCTTAGTTGCTGATGATTTTGCTTCTTACTTCATAAGGAAGCATCTTTTCATAAAGAACACAATTTATCATTTATACACCCTTATTTCTTGTTGCTTGCTATGAAGTCTGTTTTCAGTAAAACCATCTCTAGTACAACCTTCCTTGTCTTAGTAGGAAATAATTCCAATTATTTTATTTTTATTCCATATTTATTTTTATTTTTTTGGGCAGAGCAAAATACACAGAGCCATTTTAAACCATTTATCACATTCCCTGTTCATTGTGAACCTTCACAGTTAATTGATTCAACCTTCAAGCATCCAGAATACTTCCATTATAATTCAATGTATTTTTCTAGCCTGAACTATCACATTCATGTCTTTCATTACTCTTTTTCTCTTCCTCACCTACAACAGAAGGATACTGCATGTTCTTGCAGGGGAATAGCAGCGTTCAAACATATTTTTGATTGTTATAAATGACAAACAGGGAATTATAGGAATCTGCTGGGTAGAAACCAGAAATGCTATTAAATTTCCATAATGCGTAGTCTAGTTTCCATAATAAGTAATTTTTAGGCTCAATGTGGTTTCAAAATTGAGAATCAGTGGTCTGTGACTTATTTTCAAATCAGCCAATGGAGTGAGCTTGTGTGGGGCCTAAGAATTTCCAATGATTCTCCAGTTTCTCTAGGACAAAATCCCAATTCCAGTTACTTTTACTTATCCACAAGGTGCTGGAATATATGATGGTACTTCTCTGCCCCAGGCCACATCTTTCTCTTTATCTTTATAGGTAGAGTACCACACCACTGGGCTTTGGACATCCAGGTTCATCCAGGACTTTCAGACTGACTGTTCTCTCTGGTGATTCACACTCTTACCAGATACCCACAGTGCCATCTCCCTCTGCTACTTCATGGTTTGTACCAAAGTCACCATTTCACTTCACTGTCCCATTAATGCTAAGCACACCCCAGCATGCCCTGTTTCACTTGTAGATGCTTTTCCCATAATAATTATTATGAACTGAATTGTATTCCCCAAATTTACATATTGACATCCTGACTCCCAATATCTCAGAATGTGACTTCGCTTGGATATGGTGTATTTAAAATAACTAAGCTAAAATGAAGTAGAGGAGACCCTATTTTACCATGACCTGTGTCCTAATGAAGAGGATACAGGCTGCAGAGGGAAGACACTGGAAGAAGAAGCCACTATTTACATGCCTGAGAGAGAGGTGCTCTAAAAAGCACCTGTCCTGTTCAGGCTTTGATGTCAGAATTCCAGAGTATAGGATTCTGAAAAAGTGAATTTCCATTGTCAAAGCCATATAGAGTTTGGTACTTTGCTATAGAAGCCCCAGAAATTAGTGTGGTAATTATTATCTTCTATGGCACAGCAGAGTTTAATGTTTTTATTTATTTTATTATTTTTGTTTTGGTTTGGTTTTTTGAGATAGGGGATCTCTGTGTAGTTTTGGTGCCTGTCCTGGATCTCGCTCTGTAGAACAGGATGGCCTAGAACTCATAGAGATCTGCCTGACTCTGCCTCCCGAGTTCTGGGATTAAAGGCACATGCCACCATCACCCAGCTGCACAATTTAATCTTAAAGCATACTTGTTGCTTAGCTGCTGCCTTCTTAGAATTAATTGTAATCTCCATGGAGACAAGGCATTTGTTCCTTTTGTTTGTCTCAGATGTGTAGATTTATTCTTTTCAAAATCCAAGGCTTTGAGATGAACTACAGTGTGATGAAGAGAATTAAGATGGCTTACCTGACATTATGGCAGACAATGAGTAGCAGAGGCAGTAGAAACTCTAGTGTCCCTCATAGGTTGCTGTTTTGACTGTGCAATTGCCATGGCACAAATAATTGCAAAATCCTAGGCCATGTTCATTCAATGAGCAATCTAAGATTCATTATCAGATTCCCTGTCCCAATATCTTTACACATATGAGCAATGAAGGCAAAGAACTCAAGTCTTCCACTGCTCTAAAAATATGCTTTAATTACTTTTGAGGAATAAAATACAGACACATATTCATGAGACAGTGCTGTTGAGTGGTAAGTGACAGAAAACTCAAATACAACCCTGTGTTTGTGCACATGTGCATGAGTGACACATATATGTTTCCAGGTGTATACAAGTATGCTCTCCTGCACATGTGAATGCAGAGACCTGAGGAGCTAAAGTATCTTACTCTTTCACTCTCTACCTTATTCCCATGATAAAGGATCTCCCAGTGAAACTGAAGTTCCCTGATTATCTTCTGGGCTGTTTACCAGTTCAGCAAGCTCTGAAGTCCTCTGGTACCTGCCACTCTCTGAGGTAGGGTTGCAGGCACAGGTCATCACTCCCAGATTTTTACAAGGGTGCCAGGGATCAAAACTCATGCTCTCATCCTCTAGAGCAAACACTCTTACCGACTGAGCTATCTCTCCAGCCCTAAAAAACAAAATTATAAATGCAAGCTACGAGGTAGAGAAAAACAGAAGCCACAAGTAAAAGGAATTATGCTTAGAAGTAACAAATAGATTTCATGGATGCTTCCTTTTTTACTTGCAAAGACGACAAAGCTTAAGTTATGAATATAAATATTTATTTCTTGCCCTTTCCCAGGATAGAGTTGCAACTTGCCATATTGGTGGCTTCCTCTATCATCCTCCTAAGAGCTTGGCAAACTAACCAGTTTATATACAGTTAACAAAGAAGGTTCCCACACGAGCAATGTGCCTTGTTCTCATGGAAGAACCCCCTGTATTCTCATCTATCACTGTGATTTCCTTTTAGCTAGAATCATCTGCCAACAAACTAACTAAACAAATAAATAAGCAAATAAATAAAATAAAATAAATAAGTAAATAGGAAGAGATGGGGAGGGAAACATGCCCTGATTGAATCTATTTTCATCTCATGAAAAATATCTTAATTTTCACTTATATTCCATGCCTGTAGCTGAGGGCCATTAAAACTAATAAAAGTACATCATTTGTGACAGATCTTAGAAAATAGTTTCTGCAATCCACTGCACTCTCAAATGCTCATTAGAAGTCGTGGTTTTTCTTCTCAGAAGAATGCTGGCTGAATGCTTAAAACATGTTCTCTCCAGCTTTTGACAAGTCCAACTGGCAATGGAGTGTTTGAAGCAAAGTCGTGACATAAAAAAGATGTTGTGCCACTATATTAAACATGACCGGGAACACCACATCACAGCAGAGAAAGCAAAGATGCAAGTCAGTTGGAGGAGAGAGAATCAACAAATTTGTGTCTGTTTTTGACATTTTCTGGCGTCAGAATAAACTGAGAATCTGCATTGAGAATAGGCAAAATATTCTCCATGATTTTGAGTTATCAAATACAACTCATAAATATTGCTTCTTTCCTTTGAAATCAAAAGACCCCTTGGCTAGATACTATGTGAGTATTTTGTAGGTATTTATGTGTCTATCACCTAAGAATAACAATTGCAGTATTAATGACAATTTTTACTGTCTCTAATATTTTTTATGTGTGTAAAAAGTGAATGCATAACAGAAACCTAGAAATGTTAGTGAGTCATCAAATGCTGACATATATTATTCGTAATAATGATATTATTGTACACTTAACTGTATTTTGAGATAAGGGCTTCCTGAGGAGTCAAGGCTAGCCTTGAACTCACAATTCTCCAATCAGAGAATCTTAGTAGCTAAAACTACAGGAAAATCCTACCAAGATGTACTTGTAGTGATGTCTACTTTCAGTTGTATTCTTAAAGCTGAAGTTACCTCCATGTTATGTAATTTTATACTAAGAATTTGAGTAATGTGATTAGTTATTGGTTTTAAAACAAGTTTCATCATTGAATTTTGTTTATTTATGTGTTTACTTATTTAGTTATGTAATATGGAGGGCCTATGCCTGTAACACCTTACAAATGTGTAGAGGCCAGAGGACAGCTTTCAAGAGTTCACTTTTCCACCATGTGAGTCCTGTGGATCCAACTGGTCTTGTCTGGCTTGGCAGCAAGAACCTTTACACATTCAGTCACTTTTAGGCCCCCAGGTATTGTTTTATACAAGTAAGATATGCAAAGAAACCTTGCATAAGAAACTTAAAACACATAAAAACAAAACATAATTTTGAGCCAAGTATCAGTCGGGTGAGTGGATGATGCTCAGCCTTCCAAACATAAAAATGTACATGTGTGTGTTTAAGTTTTAAATTGTTTCATTTCTGTTCTTTCAGATTTTGAATAAAAAATCTGTTTTTTTTTTCTTACCTGAACTGGAAACAAATAACAAAATTCTGGGAAACTAGTTCTGCCTAGCTTACTTGATACAGCAGCTCATTCCTTCCCTGTTATCAAGTTTCCAGTTATGTTCCTGAGTAACATTAGAAACTGCCCATTGAGCAAATGATAGTAGCCCCTCCACAAATGATACAAATGTCTCCTTTATTGTTAATTTAAGAGTGGTGGTTATAGCTCTTCTAGCTGATTCAGACACATAAAGACAAAAGACAATTTAGAGATGATATCTTTATATCATGAAAAATAAATAGGGGAAATTGAAGGAAAGTCTCCTCTTATGTACACCACAATAAGGAAGGGCTATCCACCATGGTCACCATTGTAACTGGTTTTGTAGCCATTCCTGGTATCCACCACTGTCTACTATCACCTGTTACACATTTTATTTATCTTCCATGAAAGCAGGTGACAGTCTTGGTTTCCTGGTCAATGATATTGCTGTAGGAAGTCAGTGTGCATCCAGCCTACCTGTAGTTAATGCTGTGCTTCTATGGGGCCTGGAGGCAGACATGAGCAATTTCAGATTTACAAGCATGGAGGGGTAAATAAAGAAGTGGTGGGGGCCAATTCTGAATGGCACCAGTCTTTCTGTGACCACTGGTTTCTTCAAGAAGAAGTGGGAAAGTGGCCCAAACTGTCAGAGAAGCCTGCACAGAATTTAGAAGTTCACAATTTTCAGCCTTATGGAGATATGTTCATGCAAACTTGATGGTATTATTTCTTCTCAATTAATGTGTAAAGTTCAATATTAAACACTTTTCTGACTTTGGTGATTCATTCTCTATTGAAACTTATTGACTTCTATGACTACAATTCAGTTTTATTTTTCTCTTCTTAGGGTAAACACTGACAACTTTACAACTTTATCACCCCTTCTTCCCATTTCACAGTAATTCAGTTGAGTCAACCAAGTCCATCATTCACATTGCTTTGGCTAAAATATTTGATCACAATACACATTAGTTACTCAGAGCATTGCTTTCTACAGACACTTGATTACAGGTAATTAGAGGTAATAAGATCAGAACTCAATAGACAACCCTGAACCAGTCCAGAAATCAAACATATCATTAAGATACCATCTCTTTGAATCTTTCCCAGCACCAAGAGGTATGGTGCATAAAATCAGAATGCCTGCCATAGGCTCTGGTGTTTGAATAGTTAGTTGACAGTTGTTGGTGCTGTTTGGATAGTTTTAGGAACTCACTTGCAGGAGGAAGTACATCATGGGGGCTGGCTTTGGGATTTGAAAGCCATATGCTCTCACAAGTTCACTCTCTGATACCTGCTTGCTGTGCAAGATGTAAGTCTTCATCTTTCTGCTCTATCTACCATGCTTGCCTACTGCTATGCTTCTCTTAAGTGATAGTGATAGACTTTTATCACTCTGAAACGATAAACTCAAATAAGCCCTCCAAATAAATTGCCTATGTCATGATGTTTTATTATAGCAATAGAAAAGTAACTAATACAAGAGGCAAGTGACAATAATTGTGTCCCCCAGAAGTGTATTTCAGGAAGAAGGATGCAATAAGAAAAACAGCACTGCAAGGATATGTACAGTTTTGACTTCACCTCTTGTGGGACTGGTTAAGAAGATTCTATGAGGTTGTTTTCTCAGAAAGGTAAAATAGATATAGAATAAAAAAATCAAGGACAAGCTGAGGTCTTTGAACATGGCTTGGAACCCTAGCTTGTTCCTATTGCCTGCAATGGTTCTACAGGAGAAAATGAAGTTGATTATCCAAGTTAAACCAAGAAGTAGAAGTAACTGAAGTCAAATTAGGCAAAGTTAGAACACTTATGGTCATGGATGCAGCTAGTAAAGGAAAATCAATGAGTGAGTCGCCGCATGTTTGAGCTACAGAACTACCTGGTCATATGGTAGCTAAATAATAAAATCCAAGATATTATCTGCTTCATTTTTGCTGTCTAAATCTCTAGTGACAATATCTTCTGTAACATCCTCATGGAAAATGCAGAGGGAGGATAATTCTGGGAAAATTAGTTTAGCTTGATGAATGTGAAGCGTTACAAGACCATTCAAGTCTCATTTCTTAAGTAAACTTCTACTTAGTTAGAAAAGTTCCCCATGGTTGCAATTTTTGCTGTTAATAATCTATAGCCATGAATCATCGTCAAATCTACATTTCCATGTAATAAGAAGAGCAGTTGCAATTACATTGTTTAAAGATGTTCCTGGACAGATTAGTTTGAGAAATTTAATTTGTGTTTAAATTATAATACTTAAATGAGATAGCATATATTAGGTAATTGGCATGAGTATGTAGTTATCAAACACTAATTACTTTGTACTGCCAAAAATGCATGCTCTCCTTCACTTTGAATTCATGAGTTGTGTCAATCATTTTTATTTCTGTCTTCATTTTCTCATACACATTAAAAAATTTCTGTTGGCTGTAGTTGGACTTTTTCATCAGGACTGCCATCTCCCCAATAATTATATGGAAACTTATTATTAATTATAAAGCCTCAGCCAATAGCTTAGGTTTGTTATTACCTAGCTCTTACAACTAAAATTAACCCATTTCTATCAATCAACATGTTGTCACAGGTCTCATGGCTTTTACCTGTTCTCTAGAATGTCTTGCTCTCTCTACATTGGCTGGCAACTCTGCCCTTCTTCTCAGAGTTTTCTCTGTTTGATTCTCCTGCCTATACTGCCTGCCTAGCTAATGACTGTTTAGCTTTTTATTAAACCAATCAAAAAGTACCTTGCCAAAGATAGATTCTCACAGTATATAAAAGGTAATTCTCCAGCATTCCCCATTTGTCTAAATAAAAAGGAAAGAACTTAACTTTAAACAGTAAAGCTATATATAATAAGAACAATTATCAGATAAGAATTACATTTACAATGTTCAGTTCATTTGTATTTGACAATTTCGGCAAAAGTAATCCAATATTTACCTTATCTTGGTGAGTCCAAAGTTCTTTATTTAATTTACTTTCTACCATAACTAAGGAAAGCTATAACTATGGCCATCTAGTCTTCAATTCCTTCAAAGACCCCAGAAGGATATATTACCTTAGTAAAAAGGAAGTGTATTACAAGCAACTTTCAAAACTATAAGAAATGATAGAAACAGCTGGCTGCCTAGACAGTCACCCACGGATCCTCTACCATGTTGGGATGTCTATCTTTGGCCTATAGGGCTAGCATTTCTGACAGACTTTTCAGTGAAGTAGAGATTTTAAAGGATTGTCTTACCCTGTTACGGCAAAGTTCAGCCGTCACTTTATTTTGTGTCCTGATTGTCCAGTTTGGACACGATACTGTCTGCTGTTGAGGAAAATAGCTAGCTTTTGCCACAAAGAAAGTACACTCCAAATGGAGTTTCTTCAATACTCATCATCCTTTTTTTTTAAGTTAATTGGTGCTGCCAGGAGAAGATGTGTCTCACTGTCATGAAAAGTCTTATGCTATTAAAACATTTTAAATGCCATACTCCATAGGTCTTTGAAGTATTTGAAGACCATCTATTTTAAAAATTTCTGTTTAACCTTGAAAACATACCTACAGAAATACATACCAATGTAAAATATTTGAGAATAATGGTTGCTCAAAACTATACTCAATACTCCACCCTTTTATCCCATCATTTCTGTACTATATCTCTCTTTTTCCCTTCAGAAAGAGCTCCCTCAATCTAATCTCTTTTGTTTAGTTTTTTCTGTCCATTACAAATAACAACTTATAACCAACCCCCCTTGCTGTGGATATTACTCTGTATCAATAAAGCACTGATTGGCCAGTAGCCAGACAGGAAGTATAGGCAGGACTAACAGAGAAGAGAAGAGAAGGAACAGGAAGGTGAAAGGGGAGAGACTAACTGGAGCCGCAGCGAGGAGAAGGAAGATGTAAAGTACCGGTAAGCCAGGAGCCACGTGGCAAAGTAGAGATTAATAGACTTGGGCTAAATATAAGAGTAAGAGCTAGACAATGGTAGGCCTGAGCTAATGGCCAAGCAGTTTAAATAATGTAAGCATCTGTGTGTTCATTTTATGAATGGGTTCGGTCAGGGAACCAGGGACTGGCGGGACTTGGGAGCTGGAGACTGGCGGGACTTGGGAGCTGGAGAGAAGCTCTCCAGCAACACCCCCTAAACAATGATAAACATCCATAACCTAACTAAATGACCAAAGCCATCCATCCCACCTCTTGGGAATGAGGGCATCATGCATTTTAGACTGCTTTCTGTTGTCTGAGGACACTAGCATCTTAAGGGAACCTTGAGAAAATTGAGATAATGGTCAAGTCCTGGGAAAGCTAACTGTTGTCTAGTCTTGGTGTGACGGGAAAATGGATTGCTTATCTGAAGTTTTGGCTGGAGTAATCTGTGAGGCTAGACCATCTCAACCAGCATCCTTGAAGCTGTTCTGGATGTAGAACTCTGAGGAAACAGCAACAGAGGCATTCTGAGAGGCTGGATTACCTGGGCTACCTGTTTTCATTGGTGTCTGGAGCCTTTGCTCTGAAAAACACAAACTTTCAAAGTTAACATACATATCTGCATTAATACAAGTATAGATCGTGTGTTGTATACAAGTTAACCAAATATGATTTCTTATTCTATGTTTGAGCAGATAAAATATACATCACTTGTCTTGTAGTTCTTCTAGGTTTAATTCTTTATGTTTGTAGTTAAGATTTTCAGGAGGTCTCCCCTGATCAAGTCTGTTCTCTACTAATCTGAAAGGAATCCATAGCCTTTTGTTTTCATAAACTCTCCTCCACTGCAACATATTGTCCAAATTTCATTTTAAAGTTAAGGCATTTTAAAAAACATAGAGGTTGGTTTAATTAACAGTTTACATAATCCAATGTATCCCAGCAGCTATTGTTTTTTTGTCAATTACCATTTTAAAAATTCAAAGTTAAAAAGACACTGACACCATATAGCATCCAGACTCCTTGTGTATTTTCCATCCTCACAAGGCTTATTTTTTATATTACTTTTTTCTTTCTTTAAAGAATTTATTATTTATGAGCTATTTTTTCTATGACTGTCTATACTATTATTCTCTTTCTTAAATCTAAGTATATTTTAAAAACACTGCAACCTGTTTAGAGAGTTTTTCCCCCTTTGGATCTGTCTTTATTGTGTACCTGTAACCTTTAAAAACACTGTAACCTGTTTAGAGAGTTTTTTCCCCTTTGGATCTGTCTTTAGTGTGTACCTGTAACCTTTTCTGTCTGCATGAGCAAAATCTTAAGTCTGCCACTCAGCTTAGCTCATTGCAAACCGGTGGCTCAAGCATGCAGGCAGCTGCTGGGAGATGTGTCTCTGTGCCACAGTGACATGAGAGACATGAGACTAGAAAGACATGGTTAGCTCCATTTTTGCATGTTTAGAACCTTTTTAAAAGCTTTTTCAGGTGTTATGTGGATATGTGTGACCCCCACATTGGACATCATTGGTAGCTGGATTTTTTTCCTTGGGACCACTGACTCCCCAGTAAGGACATGGAGACTTATTATTGATTATATAACTTTGACCAATAGCTTGGGCTTGTTAATACCTCGCTCTTACAACTAAAATTAACCCATTTCTATCTCTCTATATGCTGCCATATGGCCTGTGGCTTTTACTTGTCTTCTAGCATGTTTTGGTCCCTCTCAATCTGCTGATGTATCTGCCCTTCTTCCAAGAATTCTGTCTGGTTGCTCTCCCAACTATACCTCTTGCCTAGCTAATGCCCATTTAGCTTTTTATGAAACCAATCAGAAGGTGCCTTGACAAAGACACATCTTCATAGTGTATGAAAACATTATTCCACAACAGTTGACCTTATTGGATTTATTTGGTTATGAAAAATTAAATTGAAATAATCTGCTTAAACTTATGTAAGAAACATAATATGTTTAAATAGAAAAGTATTATACCTTATACTGATTTCAAACTTAATTTGATAATCATTTGAAAAAACCTTCAACTCATCCATTGATAAGAATTTTCATTTGTAGTCTTTTGGGAAGGCACTGAAAGGCTGCACAAAATTAACTTTTAAACATACCTTTTATACATTACCTCTTTCAAGGAAATAACACACACACACACAAAACAAAACAAAACAATACAAAACATAACAAAAAAAAATAACAACCACAGGTAGTAAGCTTTATTGTGAGAGGAAGTTTATGCAAACAGTTCAATAAATAGTTCCTTAATCTTTGATGGATCCCATGGAATCTAGTAAGTGTATTATTTCCACAGAGTACTTTTTTCACTTAATTTTGCTCTTAGGCTATTTACTTTTTCCAAAATGTTGATATCTGTGAATTCCCTATCTACTAATTACAATGAGTGTCTTGACTCTTCTGCAGTTATCAAGAGAGCAGCACTAAAACTACAGTCTTAACCTGAAACGCCCTTTCTCAGGTGTCACTGTTATCTAGGTGGGCTCTATGTAGATTTTATCTACCTGTCTTCACAGTACTATGAGGAGAGGTATGTATCTGCGAAATTTGGAGGAGGTCTAACTCATGCATGTAAATGTGTATGATAGACTATAGGAAATAAACTTGCATAGCCTACTTTAAAATCAAAGCCAGAACAGAATGTTGATGATTTCTAGTCTAGTTTACCAGTATCATGGTAGCACCAATAGTCATAAAAATCAGATACGTTTTCCTTTCCTTAAAACAAAACAAAACAAAATTTCACAATTGATAAGTGTCACTATCTAGAAAAAAGAAAAATATTAACAATCTTTATTCAGATTATATATAGTGACTATGTTCAATACTTTAGTATATTCTGAGGAAGACTAGGGGTAGTTATAAATTGATGTCCTGAAAAGCCGGATGTGTACTAGTTCTGTTGTTTATTATAACATAATCATGGATTTCCAAACTGTAAATGACATTACTTCACAATGTTTTCTGTGAATAAGTAAAATAATATATTTACAAGTTTGTGTCTGTATACAATTTATTATTTTATGAAGTAATTTCAATCCTTTAGATTTTTAATCATTAAGAAATGCTAAAGGAGTGGAGAGATTGCTCAGTGGTTATGAGCACTCACTGCTGTTCCAAAGGTCTGGTATTCAATTCCTAGCATCAACATCGGGTAGCTGACAATTGCCGGAATCTCTAGCTCAAGGGCCAAATTCTCTCTTCTTGACTCTATAGGCAACTGTATCCATGTTCACATATCCACACAACTACACAAAGTACCTACACACTTATGTCATTTTTCCATATCCAAAAATCTTGAAATTATATTAGTGAAAGCTATGGTCTATCAGTAAGAGAATTGGTTAACAAAATCAAAGAACCATTTTGTGAATCCATTCAAAAGTTCCTGTAAGTTGGGATTTGATAAATTATTTTCTTCATTCCATTAATGAAGCAGTTATTTTTTAATGCATTAACCAAGCTGTAAGCACTTATCCAGAGATGAGGCTCTGGGTTCTAAGTCAAAATTCCCACTCTTGGTGCAGAGACATCTGGAACAAAGCTGTGAGGATACATAAGTGTTTACTGAAATATTATCAAAGGGTTTGAAAATTTAATTATTTTAACAAATAAGCAGCAAGAGAGTAAAAGTGGGAAAATTGTGAAGGTATAGTTTAGCTAGAATATTATTTCTTCTGCAAAAAGAAAACTCTTGTGTTTAAATTATGGTTTGGGTATTTGACTTTATTTTCATATTGAATGGAAAATTGGTGAAACATCTGGAAATATATACAAAGTCAGACACTGAGATATATGAGAAGCTGCAAGTAAGAAAGAATCTAATCATGTCCTTATCCATACAAATTCATGGATCAGCCAATATTGTAACAAAAATAAAGATTCAGTAAAGTGTCTAGTATCTCAATGATCACAGAGCCATGTGTCTTAAGCAGGCTGGCTGTGGAAGGAATGAGTCACTGAATGGAATCTCGATTACATTTGTGATAGAATCAGAAGGTTCTTGTTTGAAAAAAAAATGGTATATCTTGAATTTTAAGAAATTGTGTTCAGGAGGGAATTTTACACAGAAAAATGAACTTTGTAGAATTGAATTCAAGCCTACTCAAAATGGAGAAAAATGTACCATGTTGCAATAATATATTTATAAAGGTGAGAGATGGTTATGTAGAGGAAGCTGTGGGGTGAGTTTAGGTGAATTTAGGAATGTGTTAAGAAATGAGAATAGAATTGCTTGCATTCATAAAATGTAATTCTTAGAGATTCTATTTTAAAACTTCCATTGAACATTTATGCAGGAATAGCATGGTCTGTAGACTTCATTTGGATTGGATGTCTAACTTCAGTTGATTGTGTAATGATACAGGCTAAGTAGACAAATGTTCTTTATTTACTCTGTAGTATACCTTGTAAGGGTATAGACAATTGGGTTAAGAGCAAATAAAAAATCACACGTACTGAATTCAAATGAAACCTTCAGCCATTACTTGTTTGAGTCCCTTCTCATCAGGTGGTTGAGATTAGCTTCTATCTTTTTAAATGGGGTGGCCTTAGTAACTCACTTCCAATGAGCAGATATGATGGATGTAAAACAGTGACTTTAGGGCTAAATCACAGATATAGATGAATACCCCAACCAACTGTCCCAATGCGTGTGCCTCCAGAGTCATGAGCCTCATGTGGGGCATGGGACTTCCCCCAAGCTTCTGTGCTAGAGAAGTGCCTTAGGTTCCTACCTGATTCAGTCTTTAGCTGATAGAGTTTTACCAGTTCATGCACCTGACATGTAAGTGTAAAACTCTTGGGGATGATCATAGCTTTTGGCAATATCTGATTTAAATTACAGGCAAAGCACAAGGGAACATATAGCTGAGCTCAAATAATTGTCAAAACAAAGTGGTGACATAGATGGTAAGTGTTCTTACTTCATGGCACTGAGTTTGGAACAAATGGCTGTGTGTAAAGGCATAGACAAGCAACAGTATTTGTGACCACAGATTCTTTCCCAAGCTCTAAATTTATGTTGTAATGATCCTTAATCTGATTGTAATGAATATTTATTAAGATAATATTAACATGAATAGTACTGAATATTCTAGGGTAGTAAAAATATGAGACCTATCCTGAATGTGGTGGTGTATTCCTCTAATGTCAGCATTTGGGTGGCAGAGGAAGACCAAGAGTTTCACCTGTGCCCTGATTACAAAGTGAGTTCAGTTCATGAAAGCTAAGGATATATGAGGTCCTGTCAGGGAGAAAAATCTGTCCGTCTTCCTGTCTGTTTCTCTCTCTCTCTCTCTCTCTCTCTCTCTCTCTCTCTCTCTCTCTCTCTCTCCTTACAACTGTTACATGATTACAACTAATTAAAGTAAAAATATAATAGCAAACTTCACATTAAGAAGCTTAGAGGCTTAACTTCTTTAGGGTATTACCTATAAACCAAAGAGATCGCAATAATGTAGAAACAATTTGGCAAGTCCAAAACAATCTCATCAAATGCTTCTAATTTGAATTTATTTATCCCTTCATTTTTACAGCAGAGTTTTCTTATACTTACAAGTTATGATAATGGGCTGGAGTTTAGAGGACTTGCTACTCTTTTAGAGGATATAAGCTCAGTTCTAGGAATTCATGGCATTCCTCACAATCACCTATGACCCCAGTTCCAGGGCCATTTGATATTCAATAGGTACATACAAACATGTGACATACACACACACATAGATCATAAACGTAAATAAATCTTTAAAAAAAAGATACAAAAGAGCTAATATGTTCTCTGAGATAAACAGAGATGAAATCCTACAGTTGTGGTATCAGGTACAGAGATTTAAAAGTATCAAGCCATTAAGCATTATGATTATGTACTCTGCTCTCTGTATTTCTCCTTAAAGAACAGATTGATATATTATGATAAGAGAAAACTTCTCAATCCACTTATACTACCACTCACTTGGAAAGGAAAGATATAAGATGAGCAATCTGCCCTGAGGCAGAATATACCAGAGGCTGAAAAAGAACTGCAATAATAAGAGAGTGGATTTTTCATTTACAGAGGAATAAACCTGCCTTCTGAAGCATGGCCCAGTGTATATTGTGGACTCTTTATAAGCACCAGCAGGAATAGCTCATCCTGTAGGACAGTGGCTGGAATATCTGGGGACGGTAGAGAAAAGGAGACAAAATATTTCACTCCTGGAAAATAGAACTGGGTTTTTCTCTCTGAATTATAGTGAAGAAGGCTGTGTAGATTGAGTTGGTTGAAATCAGCTCTGTTTTTCTGCTCACAACTTAATTGTCCCAGGAATCAATATGGCCCATCTAGTCTACAAATAGAAAAGGACAAATTCATCTGTGTTAGTAAATTTTTCTTCCTCTGAAATTGTGCCCAATGGTGGCACTACCAACTGTCATTGTGGAAACTGATAGAGCAAGTTCATTCTCTGCAGGTGGTATAGCACTAAGTACAGACAACAATCTGTTTAATTTTTTAAAATTAGGTATGGTGTGTGTGTGTGTGTGTGTGTGTGTGTGTGTGTGTGTGTGTGTGTGTGTACATGCGCTGATGCATGTGGGGAGATTCAAGGACAACCTTGGGGTGGCAATTATCTTCTCTCTCCTTGTTCAGGAAAAAATCTCTTGTGTTTCTTCCATGCTGTATACCCCAGGATATCTGGCCCATGAGCTTCCGGGTGAGTCTCTTGTATTTTCCATCTTACTATAGGAGATCTGGGATGACAGATAAGAGACACTGCATCTGTCTTTTGTCAACCATAAGTTTTAGCAACCATGCTTAGGTTGCCAGGCTTGGGCATAAAGTACTTTTACCTGCTGCGTCATCTCACTGTCCCTGTCAGGGCTTCTTATCCTTTCTCCAGGTCTAATGTCTTATCACTCTAGAAACCTTTATGCGTCCCAGAAAAATTTTACTAAAGATGAAAATAATTTAGCATATTAATTGGATGAATGTGCTTGTTTATCTACTCAGTGCAATTCAAAGATAAACTAATTTGATACATGCAAAGGAATAGTGGTGGGGAAATACTAACTGTCTTTGTTATTCATACTGCAATCTTTGTGAGGACAATAAAAAGACCGCTGTTCATAACAAACAATGATCTCATGTCTGAGCCAAGGAGTTACAGGCAGCACTCATTTATAACTGACACTAGTGGCTTGATGGTGTGTACAGTGTGAAGAACAAGTGTTGTACATCTAAAATCTAGCTATTTTAGTTACATTGCGGTGAAAAAATATCTTGACCATGCACAACTTGGGATGAAAGGTTTTGTTTCAGTTTACAGTTCCACAGCACAGTCCTTCAATGAGGGAAGTCAGGGAAGGAACTCAAAAGGGAATTTGGAGATCGGTGTTGATCTTAGAGGCCACGGAGAAGTGCTGCTTACTGGTTTTCTTTTCATGACTAGTACACCCTGCTTGCTTCTTGCTTGCTTGTGCTCTCTCTCTCTCTTTCTTTGCTTCTTCTTCTTCTCCTCCTCCTCCTGCTCTACCTAGTTCTCCTGTTCCTCCTCCTGCTCCTGCTCCTGTTCCTCCTCCTGTTCCTCCTCCCTCTGCTCCTTCTCCTCCTGCTCTTCCTCCTCCTCCTCCTGCTCCTTCTCCTCCTGCTCTTCCTCCTCCTCCTGCTCCTTCTCCTCCTGCTCCTCCTCCTTCTTCTTTGATGTTGTTGTTTTTGTTTCTTAGGGTTTTTTTTGTTGTTGTTGTTGCTTTTCAAGACAGACTCTGACTATGTAGCTCTGGCTGTCCTGGAACTCACTATATAGATTGGGCTGCCATTAAAGTGATAAAGATTCACCTGCCTCTGAATTGCTCAAAGGAGCTTAATTTCACACCATCCTACTCATATATTTCCCTCTTGGATTTTCTCAAACATACACTAAATGCAAATACTCTTGAATGTCTGGAGTGATAGAAATCTCAGGTTTCTTTGGCTTAAGAGAATCTTAGCATTACTTACTTCCTAATCCTAAACTTGAGATTATGCACATTTTTCCCTTTTAATTTGCCTTTATGTTTATTTTATCATTATTACTTTTTTTGACACAAGATCTCCCTTAGTAATGTAGGCTGTCAGGAGCCACTACATTAGGCTTCAGACTCTTTTCTTCACCTTCTCTATTTATTCCCATTCTTTTAAGAATAGAGACAATAAGCAACTAAAACTACTTAATAACAATGTGGTGATTTAACGTAAATGATGACTGTCATTTCCTTACCTTTAAATATCATTCTTTGTATAATTTTAGTATCATTTTAGAATTTTATCCAAACAGAGTAACATTGTAACATGATATAATTTCTGTTGTAATTTAACTGTGTGGAAGCTGGTGGACCTATCAATCACTGAGCATTCAATCAATGCAATATTTTCAGAATAAGCAGTCAGGCATAGTTGTGACTTTGGGAACAAGTGAGCAGATTATTTTGGCTCACCTCATAATTATACTACTGATAATTTATTCCTTTCCATAATTCTGGTCATGCTACACTAATATTGGACAATTTATGGATAAAGTTGGAAAAGTTTAGGAATTTATGAATGAAATTGTACAATTGTAAGAAATGTAAATGCCCTAAACCCATTGTGTACCAACTGATTGTACATCATGACTTTGACAACAGACTTCCCTACATGTGAATTATAAATGTCTAAATTTATAAAATAAACATGAGCCTATGCATTTGTCATTCTAAAATTAACCTATGTATTCTGCTATGCTACTACTTTTGTAGAGACATAGGGATAGGTGATAGTAGATCACTTGTGAAAACTGACATTTCTGAGCTAGATATGATATTTGAAGCATTTCAGTGCAATGACTTATTTAACAAAGGAAGAGACACAGTTGCATGAAAGATGGTTCCCATTGTAAGTGTGTGGCACTGTACTCTCTAGCATAAATCTTTTATTGTCTTAATTCTAGCATCTTTTCTTACGTGTCTCATCTCTTTAGTAATGCCCATAAAGTCGTCCTTGCTGTTGTGATCTCAAATCCATGGGAGCATCAAATGACATCTGATTGCTTTTCATGGTGGTAGTTTCTATCTCTAGGGTCATAAAGACAGCAGTGGTCCAAGTAGGATCTACAGGGAATTGTGCCAACTCACTTCTTAATATCTGTTTCTAGTGTTAATGTGGTTTGTGTTTCTGAGTGCTTATAGACAACTACTCTATCTGGAGTACTTTAATTCTTGTTTCCATTTCTAGGACAAAGCAGCTTAAATAAGTCCTTTTAAATGTCTTCTTTCCATTAAAATTCTTTGATAATCCATATTATCATTGCTTTTCAGATGCTATCTATGAGTTTTAAGGACAGTGGACACTCTTATTTGCCTGAAACTGCATTTTTTAAAAGATAGAGACTGGAGTATCACTTATGCAAACACATGCCACTGATACTGTGTTTGTAATACAGCAGGGTTCCCAGGATAGCACATTTCCATTTCTGTCACTCTGCATATTTCCCTTGGGACCAGCTAGGGAGCTATGCTGTCTTTCAGTCGATGAGAGACCTGGATTCTATTTCAGGTGCATAAAAATAAGAAGTATTCTCCTGGGAATTTCTGATGCCATTACTGTGCCAGATTCTAAAAGGGAAATGGTACTTGATATCCATCCTTTAGAGACATCTGGGAAATTTATTTTGTGGGGGGCAAACAACCAAGCTATGAGAAGTGATTATATCCAGATACAGATACCATTAAAAGAAAATTTATCCAGTAGATTACACACCAAATCCCTTTCCTAGCTTCACATTCTGTTTCTAGAATAAATATTTTGACAGAGAGCTGAGGCTATGAGTGAATAACAGTGCCTCTTGCAGCTGCCATGTGTGTTCCGTTCTACCTTCACCCTTACACTAAACCCCATGAGTGATTAGCTCTCATGACCATTCCACTCTGTAGGGTGACCTCTTCAGATAAAAGAGAAAATTAAAAATGGAACTGTAGATGGATACAACATCGTCCACTTTTCAATTTTGTCAAAATGTCTTGGCTGCTCAGTTTTTCATCACCATGAGTTGAAATAAATTATACTTCCCAGAGGCAAAATTTCTCTGAGATCAGCTTGGAATATATTGATTAGCTCTTTTAGAGCTGATGAATTCAAGGTTCTTGCTTTATAAACACATTTCCAAACATGCCTTGAGAAACACTTGCTTAAGCACTGGGTAGACTGATGGTGTTTATTCAGAGCTTTAGGGAAAGGCCTACCCGCAACCCCTGATTCTAAACTTTCAGTGATTTCATCTCTGATCAATTGGGACAAGTGAAATGTTGCTCCCTTTAGTGATTTCTAAGAGCAGCTCAAGGCCAGCTCACTCAATGATTTGTCAAGTAATACATTAAAGTCTCAAAAACAACCTAGCTTGTCATGGAATACTAGACTAGTCAAGCTGGAAGGGACTTAAGACATCATCTTCTGTAGATATAAACCAATCTCTATGATGATGTAATATATCCAGCTTACAATATAAATGTCTCTGGAGTCAATTGGAGAGTTAGGCACGATCTTAGTGGATCTGGCAAAGAGGGGAGGTAAGGGGAAGGTAGGAGGAATGGAGAGATGGAAAATTGTGGTTTGGATGTATTATATGAGAAAAGAGTCTATTTTCAATTAAAAAGTAAAAGGAAATTAATATAACTAGTTATCAAATACATAACCTAAGCAAGTGCAGTGGGCATGGCAGACAGTGTGGAAACTACAGGAGAAAGGCCTGTATTAAATGAAGTAGCATAGCTTCTATTCCACAGGATAGCTTCATGAAGCTTGTGAACCCAGTGTTTCTGTACAGACTGATTATATTTTTCAGACTATAACCCAGAAATGTAAATGCTATAACTTGCATTAATTTTTTGTGGTATAATCCTAATTTTATTATATGTATATATGTATTTTTTGTAATTTTTTTGAATTTATTTTATTTTATTTTACAATATAATTCAATTTTACATATCAGCCATAGATTCCCCCATTCTCCCCCTTCCCGCCGCCCCCCCCCCCCAGCCCACCTCCCATTTCCATCTCTTCCAGGGCAAAGACTCCCCCAAGGATTGAGATCAACCTGGTGGACTCAGTCCAGGCAGGTCTAGTCCCCTCCTCCCAGGCTGAGCCAAGCGTCTCTGCTAAGCCCCAGGTTTCAAACAGCCAATTCATGCACTGAGCACAGGACCTGGTCCAACTTCCTGGATGCCTCCCAAACAGATCAAGCCAATCAACTGTCTCACCCATTCAGAGGGCCTGATCCAGTTGGGGGCCCCTCAGCCATTGGTTCACAGTTCATGTGTTTCCATTCGTTTGGCCACTTGTCCCTGTATTCCATCCATCCCTGGTCCCAACAACTCTTGCTCACATAAACCCTCCTCCTTCCAGCCAATTGGACTCCCGGAGCTCCACCCGGGGCCTGACCTTGGATATCTGCATCCAATTCCCTCAGTCATTGGATGGGGTTTCTAGCATGACAATAAGGGTGTTTGGCCATCCTATCACCAGAGGAGGTCAGTTCGGGCTATTTCTCGACTATTGCCAGCAGTCTATTGTGGGGGCATCTTTGTGGATTTCTGTGGGCCTCTCTAGCACTTTGCTTCTTCCTATTCTCATGTGGTCTTCATTTACCATGAACATTCCTTGTGTTCCTTCTCTGTTATTGATCCAGTTGGGATATCCCGTTCCCCCAAGTTCTCTTTCCCTCGACCCTCAACCCTCATTACCCCCACTCACGTCCAGACTGTTCATGTAGATCTCATCCATTTCTCCGTCATTGGGCGATCCCCGTGTCTTTCTTGGGGTCCTGTTTTCCAGGTAGCCTCCCTGGTGTTGTGAGTAGCCGTCCAGTCGTCCTTGTTCCACAACTAGTATTCTCCTATGAGTGGGTACATACCACGTTTGACTTTCTGAGTCTGGGTTACCTCACTCAGGAGGATTTTTTCTAGATCCATCCATTTGCCTGCAAACCTCATGATGTCATTGTTTTTCTCTGCTGAGTGGTATTCCATTGTGTATATGTACCACATTTTATTTATCCATTCTTCGGTTGAAGGGCATCTAGGTTGCTTCCAGGTTCTGGCTATTACAAATAATGCTGATATGAACATAGCTGAGCAAGTGCCCTTGTGGTATGGTTGAGCATTCCTTGGGTATATGCCCAAGAGTGGTATAGCTGGATCTTGGGGGAGATTGATTCCCAATTTTCTAAGAAAGCGCCATATTAATTTCCAAAGTGGCTGTACAAGCTTGCATTCCCACCAGCAGTGGAGGAGAGTTCCCCTAGCTCCACATCCTTTCCAGCACAAGGTGTCTTTAGTGTTTTGGATCTTAGCCATTCTGACTGGCATAAGGTGGTATCTCAGAGTTGTTTTGATATGCATTTCCCTAATGATTAGGGATATTGAGCAATTCCTTAAATGTCTTTCAGCCATTTGTATTTCCTCTGCTGAGAATTCTCTGTTTAGTTCTATAGCCCATTTCTTAATTGGACTGTTGGGCATTTTGATGTCTAATTTCTTGAGTTCTTTATATATTCTGGATATCAGTCCTCTGTCAGATGTGGGGTTGGTGAAGACCTTTTCCCATTCTGTGGGCTGTCGCTTTGCCTTGTTGACCACATCCTTTGCTCTACAAAAGCTTTTCAGTTTCAAGAGGTTACATTGATTGGTTGTTTCTCTCAGTGTCTGAGCTACTGGTGTTATATTTAGGAAGTGATCTCCTATGCCAATGCGTTCAAGACTACTTCCTACTTTCTCTTCTAGCAGGTTCAGAGTAGCTGGATTTATGTTGAGGTCTTTGATCCACTTAGACTTAAGTTTTGTGCATGGTGATAGATATGGATCTATTTGCAGCCTTCTACATGTTGATATCCAGTTATGCCAGCACCATTTGTTGAAGATGCTTTCTTTTTTCCATTGTACGCTTTTGGCTTCTTTGTCAAAAATTGTATGCTCATAGGTGTGCGGATTAATGTCAGGGTCTTCAATTCGATTCCATTCGTCCACATGACGGTTTTTAAATTTGCATTAATTTTTAACACAGCAAAAGAAAAACATTGAAAACCAAACTCCTTTAAAAGAAACATGACTGCAAAAGAATTTGTCTAAAAGCCATGTGATATACAATTGACTTCCTTACTCATGATCTCATGAAAAAAAATGATATGCAAGAAATATTTAGGAATTGTAACTTTGTGGTTAAGACTCAAGAAAGTCAACAGAATGAATGGCTCAGCAACACTACAATGTGAACTTCACATACTGCCTCATGAAAAAGAACATTTATGAAGTACACTATGGTGTAGGAAGACTTTTCTGTCCTGCCAGCCAATTCCCAAATAACCACACAAAGACTTATTACTAATTATAAATGCTCAGCCAAAAGCCCAGGCTTGTTATTAGATAACTTTTACATTTTAATATAACCCGTATTTCTTATCTACACTCTGCCATGTGGCTCAGTACCTTTTCTCAGTATGGCAAGTTCATCTTGCTTCTCTTTGCATCTCCTTCCAACTCCAACTCCTTCCCTTCTTCTTTGTGCTCTCTTTTTGTTTGCAAGTACCATCTAACCTCTACCTGTCTAGCTAATGGCTAGTCATCTTCTTTTTTAAAACAATCACAGTGACATATATTCACACAGTGTAAATTAATATTCCTCACTATAGATGCTGAGATGAACTTCTCAAACCTCAAGAAGAGGCTATACCTCAATTTCAAACTCAATATTAAACATTATATTGGCTTCTCTGCTATCACATGATGAGTAACAAAATCAGAGGCTACTTCTAATCTGTGCTTTTCCAAGAAACTGGGACTCATAATTGACATTTCCAGGTCTTACATACATCAAGCTATGGCATTCATAATTTTTTTAAAACCCTAAATTCATTGATATTTTAAGCAGGACTTTAAGCAGGACTCTTCAAGTTAGTGGTATATAGGAAGGAACAATAATTTTGATCAGGATACTTTTTCATTGGAATTAATAAAAAACAAATCAAACAAATTGTACATCTAGCTTAAATCTGGAAGGTCCAATGTAGACGAATTTCTAAACAGTCTTATTAAGTAAGAAACACAGAGCCAAATACAGAAGTAATAGCCAAAGAGATCAGAGCAATAGCCACAACTAACTTTAGCTTACCATCAGTGGTAGTTTCCCCAGAGAGAGCTTTTTTTTGTCTGACTTGTGTTTTTGTTACCTTTCTGTTCTGCCTTCTCATTGGCTCTAAGCCCAGCCACATGACTTCCTTGTCACTGCCTGTCTATACAGACCTCCAGGTCTCTATGTGTGGTACTGGGATTAAAGGCTCGTGTCATCACACTTGGCTGTGTCCTTGACCACCCAGAGACTCTGCCTGCCATGTGATTGAATTAAGGGTGTGTGCTACCACCTCCTGACTTCTGCTTTTGGCTCGCTATGTGACCTCTTCTGATCTTCAGTCAAACTTTATTTATTAACATACAAATAAAATCAGATTTCAGTACAAATAAAATATCACCACAGTCCTCTTTCCCTCTTGGCCTGTGGACTACCAGTTAGAGAGGACAAGAGGCAATAGCAGTGACAGACAGCTTTGCACATTGCCCATAAGCATGAATGGAAACAGTTCTTTGGAAGATAGACTTTGGTGAATCAGGTCAACTTTATTCCAGATGTAAGGAATGTATAGGACTGGGGAGCCTGGGGACAAACCCTAATTTGCATTGAGTGGCATGCTTCTATCATAAGGTTTCTAGTACAAGTATTAGTTATCACATATGTAGCAAGGGAGCCTTCTATAAGGGATCTATGCCAGGGTTCAAGCTAAAGATAAGTCAGGCATCTGGTTTAGAGACTGGCATCTGGTTCAGATAAGATCAGTCCTCCAGGCCAAAAGACAATAGCCATATAAGGGTAGATAAAGGCAATAAGTTCTGTGGCAGGGAAGGAGCCCCATGTTGCCTAGCTATCAAGATAAGCTGCATGGCCATGGGAAGGCTGCAGCCTCTACCAGCTAGCAATGTCTTCCAACACTTAATCATGGGTGTTTTACTCACTTACTGATCATTGAACAAAAATTATCTGAAGGCAAAATTGGGCTGCCATCTCAAAAGTACTAGTGCTGGAGTCTTTGCAATGATGTTAATTCTTCTTTGATTCTCAATAAGGGCATTTTATAGCCTCAGTCATCACAGAAACATAAATATTTAATGTAGCTGAAGTTTTCTCAGGTACTTTTCTTTCTTCTATGGATTTGCTTCTTCTGTCGTCTTTTAAATGTATTCTCATCTGGCTATCATCTTTGTCAAGCTAGAGTTATCTCTCTTAAGAATGTATCGTTTCTGAAAGTCTTCACTCCTATCATCCTTAACATGTTCAGTAAATTTCTGATCATGTCTCTTTCTTTTAAAGATGCCTGAATTTATTGCCCTGCAATCGGCAACTTCCTGTTCCATTGAGACACCCCATTGGACACCCAGTTGTTGACATCCACAACACCACTGGTTCAAGGCTGGAGCGGGTAATCTCCATTCTCATGTTGCTAGTTTTGTTCACTATGACAGACTTTCCACTCTGATCAACATTGTGGTCTAATCCAAAGTAGGCAGCCACTCTGTGTAACAGCATCCTGTGGTAAGATGTCATTGGGGGAAACTTCTTATGTGGGGACTCATTATTACCAATGAAATCTAAAATTTCTTGTTCCAATTTCAGCAGCATCATTCTCTCCATCTTGGGAAAATACTCTAGCTCTAGCTCTCTGAAGTAAATTGGTGCTGCCAGGAGCAGACCTGTCTCACTGTACAGGATGTCTAAGTTTTTAAAATATTTTAAATGCCTTATTCTGTAGGTCTTTGAAGTGTTTGAAGATTACCTATCTATCTGAAATGTATCTATGTATACCTAGAAAATTAAACTAACATGATTATAGGTTTGACTGTCATAGATGATTAACTTTTAATCTGTATTTCTTAATGATACATTACAATTTTAAATGAGTGGTATAAACATAATACCTCAAACAAGAATAGAAGAAATATACATACAGTATAACAAAATTAACTTTAAATTTGAATCAATAAACTAAAATCTACACCAATGTAAAACATTTTAAACAAGTTGTTGCTCTTTAAAAGTAGGTTCAATAATCTACCCTTTCAGCCGATCATATCTATATCCTATACTTCTATATCAGTTGAAGGGTAGTACTCTGGTATTTTTCTTCCCCTTTGTACCAGGATAGAAAAATCTTTCCAAGACACTCAATGCAGAGGTCTACTTTCATCTTCTTAGCTTTAACTAGCTTTGTCTAGTTGCAAAGGAAGGTGATTGAAGAGTATGTGCCTCTATTGAAGGTTGAAAGGGATGATATTTGAGTGAATGGGAGGTGAATCACGTTGTAACATCTTCTACAGAAAGGAAGTCAAACAAGTTAGAAGTGTTTACGACCAGGTTTGAAATATGAACAGTTTGAGAGTTCCCCTGCATTTGAACCAGGCTGCTCCATCCTGCAAGAATTTTAGTGGAAAAGGTTGGGTATACAGCTTTCCAAGCCTTCAGACTGTGTTCTGTTATGCTACTATTCAACTGCATGCTAGATCATCTTTGGCTTTGCCCCACTGAGCAACTTCCACCCTTCATTGAAAAGTATCCTTTCTAATGGCTTCAAGATAGTTATTGGATTCGCAGAAGAGAGAGTTATGAAGCACAACAGGAACACTGAAGGAAAAGAGATGCGATTCTGCTCAGATTCTATTAGAGTAGAAAACATGCTGGGTATCAAAAGGAAATTTATGTAATATATTCCAGCATTGTTCAAGGTAGAGCATCATGTTTTATGCAAGTAGAGGCAGCCAGGGCATGCAGTGTGGAAATTCTGCTACATGCATTGAAGCAAACAATCAAACAGTGAACAGGCAGCAGGCAGAAAATAAACCCTGGTTTTTATGTGAACTGTTCACAATCCCCATTCTATACCAAGACTTCTTAGTGGATCTCAGTAAGAATCTTTAAAAGCTTTTAAGAAATTCTTCCTATTGTTTACTTAGATGGATTCTGTGAAAGTAACTGGCCTCTTTGAGGCTGAATGCTATATGGTTTAAACAAACAGTAAAGCTCTGAATAAATAAACCAGAAGCAAAGCAGGAGATAAATACAGTGCTGTGACATTAATCTCCTTAAGAAGAAATTTAGAGTATTCATACCAGATGAAATGAGAGAGAATCTCTAGCAGACTAGGATTTCCAACTGAAAGTTTATGGGATAGATCAGGGAAAAGTGAAAGCTGGCAGTTAAATGGGCTTCTTAGAAGGATCAAAGAAGTGGTAATTAAGTCTTAACACCTGTAGCTAATAGTGGGCACTCTAATCTTGGCAACAGCAAGGTAAAACCAAAGACTTCTGCAGAGCCTTTCCAGAATGCAGTGAATAAGTTACTGGAGTGGCACAAGGTTTCAAAATTTCCTTCTTCATGTGCTGTTTTCCTGCATGTAAGTATAGTTTTTTCTGAACTCCTCTAGTTAAATGTATTTTATTTGCAACCTGATCTAAGAGGATGTGTCTGTTGAGGAAAACATAATCAGATATTAAAATAAACACACATGTGAAAATATATAACTCATACAACACTACATCTTTGCAAAGGTATTGATAACTATTCTTTTGTGATGGTATTTCACTAACTTTTGAATTAGTTAATGTATGCATTACTTTCATCAACTACAAATCAAGAATGTCCTGATCCTATCTAAGTTTTACAAAGGTAGTTATATATTCATCCCTGAAGTACAAGCTCTTTATAGCATTTAGGGTAGAAGCTAGTAAGAACACTTAATGTAATATACAAAAAGCAATATATATTAATTTAAAAGTGAAAGATATTGAATAATGCAAATGTATAACAATATATTTTGCACTCATCAAATATTATCTACAATAGGAATGGGATATGAAAATAAGTATGAGTATCTGATTCTTGGGAGTAGCTTTCTGCATCACTAAGTTTACTAAATTTAAATGATAACTAATTTTTCAACTAAACAACCTTGTAAAATGGATAACATCCTCCACATACTGTAGATGATGATGATGAAGCATGAAAATCATATGTCTTACTCAATGTCTTTGAGAGTGAATATTCTAGAGTTAGATTTGAATGTACAGCTATAGGCATTAGGTTATCATTGTCAACTATATATATATATATATATATATATATATTCCAAAAGGCAAACTCAATGTTTTTATAAGTATTAAATTTTTTTTCTTTTTTTTTTAGAATGACTCACTTTATAAACAATTATACCCTTAATGATGCAAATGAGGAAAAAAAATCCATGTTTTTTATGTTCATTTTCCAGAGCAAAATGGATAGAAGGGAACAAACGTGGACTACATATTAATGTAACCTCCAGGTATTCAAAAACAACATTTTAAATATTTCAGTACACAATTGTTTTGTTGATTTGGACACTTTGTGAGTCTGAACATTATGATGGTGTAAGCACCTGGTAAAGGTGAGTAACTCCATGACACAGAAGAGGCAGTGAGCTCTGGCCCTAATCAGACCAAGATATATCTTTCAAGATTAAAAACCCAATGTAGGGACCTGATGTTCTAACCAGGCCCAGTCTTGTACATATCAAAAGCTCTCCACAATGCCTTCATATGATAAAATAACTAAGGGATTACTCCATTAATTACAGTGGATCTCTCATGATCTGATCATCCCTGGAAATGCCCTCAGAATTAATTCTGGAAGAGTATTGTCTGTTAGTCTTTATTTTTCTCTGGTTTCCTGCAGAGTTGCTCAATAAAGATTCTTGCTAAAATCTGAAGTCAAAGGAAAGGATTTTCACCATCTATCCACACCTGAGGTAAACCATATGAGGCAAGGATTGAGCCTCTCCTGTGGTATGTCACATGCAGATTGAAGCATCAACAGTGTCTCCTTGAGCTTCCCAGACCTATCCAAGGACCACGTGGTTAGGCAGTTTATTCTGTGTGTTGTGGTAGATTCACACTGGATGATTATAAATCAACCATGTAGAAGCTTATAAATATTAAATATATATTCTGTAACATGAATTTTAAAAGGTCTTATTAATAAAAAAAAAAACCCAGAGCCAGATATTGGGGTTACAACCTGAGAGATCAGAAGAATAGGAAAAGCCACACCAAACTCACCTTACCAGCTCTCAGTCTCCAAAGAGCCCTACTTCCTGTGCACCCATGCCTATAATCCTTTCTGTTCTGCTAACTCATTTCCTCTCTCTGTCCAGCTACATAATTTCCTCTTCCTGCCCAGCTCTGTCACTTCCTGACTGTCTGTACAGACCTCCAGACCTCTATGGTTAACTAGTGTTAGAATTTAAGGCATGTGCCACTATGCCTGGCTCTGTTCCCAGTGTGGCCTTGAACTCACAGAGATGCAGACAGATCTCGGCCTCTGAAGTGATAGCATTAAATGCATGTGCTGCCATTGCCTGACTTCTATGTCTAATATACTGGCTGTCTTTTTCCTCTGGTCCTCAGATAAACTTTACTGGGGGACACAGATAAAATATCACCACAATATTCAAAAAGACAAATGCAATGTTTTTAAAAGTATTAAATTTTCTTTAAAAAAAAAAAAAACCTTATGTCTTAACTGCTTCAGACCTGTCAATGGGCAAAAATGGACAAAAACACAAAGAACATAATATTGTAAAGTGGTTTTGAAGTAGTGTTAATTTTGGTGGCTAAAGTTTGATTTTTTTTCTTTTCTTTCTTTTTTCTTTTTTCTTTTTTTTTTTCATAACAGTGTTTCTCTGTGTATCCCTGGCTGTCCTGGAACTCTCTCTGTAGACAGGGCTGGCCTTAAACTCAGAGATCCATCTCCTTATTTCTTCTGTGTGATAGGATTAAAGGTATGCACCACCACCAACACCTGGCAGTTATAATCTTTTAAAATATTTTAAAAGAATAGGAAGAGGCAAGGTGCTAGAGAGGCCCACAGAAATCCACAAGGATACCCCCACAGTGGACTGCTGGCAATGGTCGAGAGACAGCCTGAACTGACCCACTCTGGTGACAGAATGGCCAAACACCCTAATTGTCCTGCTAGAAACCCCATCCAATGACTGAGGGATCTGGAAGCAGAGATCCACAGCTAGGCCCCGGGGGGGGGGGGGACCCCGGGAGTCCAATTGGCAAGAAAGAGGAGAGTCTATATGAGCAAGAATTGTTGAGACCAAGGTTGGATAAAGCACAGGGACAAATAGTCAAATGAATGGAAACACATGAACTATGAACCAATGGCTGAGGGGTCCCCAACTGGATCAGGCCCTCTTAATGGGTGAGACAGTTGATTGGCTTGAACTGTTTGGGAGGCATCCAGGCAGTGGGACTGGGTCCTGTGCTCATTGCATGAGTTGGCTGTATGAAACCTGGGGCTTATGCAGGGTCGCTTGGCTTGGCCTGGGAGAAGAGGACTGTCCCTGCCTGGACTGAGTCTACCAGGTTGATCTTAGTCCTCGGGGGAGGCTTTGCCCTGGAGGGGGTGGGAATGGGGGATGGGCTGGGGGGGGGGGGGGGGGGGCAGGAGGGGGGAGAACAAGGGAATCTGTGGCTGATATGTGGAACTGAATGGTATTGTAAAATAAAATAAAATAAAAAATTAAAACATTTTAAATCGTGTGTATCTGAAGTTGGCTTTGTGCATGTAAGTGCAGTGTCTACAGAGGCCAGAAGGTGGTGTTAGAAGCTGCCGAGCTGGAATTTCAAGCAGTTGTGAGCCACCCTACATGAGTGCTGGGAACCAAAATAGAGTCCTCTGAAAGACCAATCCATGTTTTTAACTGTTAAACCATCTCTCTGCTCCCTGTAGCAGCTACTTTAAAGGAGTACCTGATGTACACACTGTAATAAAGTTCTCCCACATCACTCATTGCACACTCACAATGTGGGTATAGATTGATGTGTGGTGTGCATGAGAAAACTGGGAAACAGAAAGTAAATAAGCAAGGCAGAGTCACAGGGTTTATATTTGTGAACTAGGAATTCTCTACTTATTTTAAAAAGTTGTTGTCTAACCACAAACTATTGGCTATGCATCATGCTGATATAGGTATAACACTATGAAGCTCTACCTGAAATAAGTATAACAAGTCTTCATTTAATAGGCAAAAATCTTCATACAGCAGAGGGAAGATGAGAACAATTCATTTACAGACATAGTAATAGGGGAAAAATGCAGATTTCATGCTAAACTTTGTAAACTAGGTTTTCTGTAGATGGATTTTTCTTTGGGCTGCCAGCTGACCAAAAAAATGAGATGGAGACTTATTATGAACTATGAAAGCTTATCCTTTGCTTAGACTTGTCTCACTAGCTCTTTATAACTTAACCTGCTTTTATTAATCTACATTTTACCACGTGGCTTTTTACCTTTCTTTTATCTTGAACTTCCTGTTTCCTCTCCGTGTCTCCTGGCATCCCTATTGTGACTCTAGATTCCTCCTCCTAATTTCTCTTTCCCTGCCTAGAAGTTCCACTTATACCTCCTCTCTAACTATTATCCACTCAGCTTTTTATTATACCTATCACAACAAAACGTGTTCACAATGTGCAAATATCCCATAACAGTTCTCCTCTCATTTCTAATGTGGAAATACTTCTCAAATTTTAAGTCATGTATTAAGAAAGAACATTTTCTTTTACTTTAGTTTTTATGAAAACATATTTTTTGGATCTTTATACTATGATCCTTCCAACTTTTATACAGGAAAGATAACTAATTTCATGAAGCATGATCTTAATTAGTCTTATTAAATAAAAACCCAGAGTCAGATATTAGGGTGAAAGCTGAAAGATCAGAGAAGCAGAGCAGCAAACACTAGAAATTTCTTACCTCTAGGCATCCCCAGACCAAATGTGGTGTGAGATCCTGTCTCTACCCACCTTATATTCCTGTCTCCATCTCCCTAGTACTGAGATTAAAAGCCTGCACCACCACCACCCTGCTCTGTTTCTCTTTTACACTGGTTCAATCTCGTGTAGCCCAGGGTGGCCTTGAACTCCTGATCTTCCTGCTTCCTCTTGCCAAGTGCTGGGAATAAAAGTTTGTGCCACCATTGCCTGGCCTCTATGGTTAAGTAGTGGCTAGCTCTGCCCTCTGATCTCTAGGCAAGCTTTATTTGTCAGAATACAAACAAAATATCATACAACAATCTCATGTAAATGTCAAAAAGAAAAATGACCAGCAGTTTCTAGTAGAGGCTTAAACTGTGTGGGGGGGTGAGGGGGTGGGG
>CABHPH010118924.1:0-18720 GCA_902168325.1 Peromyscus nudipes | reverse complement strand
ATGGGGTCAGAGAGGAAGGGACACTGCATCAGGTTTTTTGATATAGAGATGGGGAAGAAACTGGGAGATTGGGTCTGTGGGAGAAGGAGGTTTTTCTTAATTTATACTCTTTAGATTTTGTAATATTTTTACTTTTGCACCATTGGGGTCAGATATATTTGACATTGTTGCTTAAGGATTTTATGCAGCCTCATAAACACATATTGAAATTTAATACATGAACACATCCCTGAGGGCATTTTTATATAGTTTAGGTTTCAGCATACCTGGTAAGAGGGGTAAATCTAATAAATTCTACCATAATAACATGATTAGGTTTGTGTAACAAATGTCTAACAGATGGCAATTTCCACAAATATGTTCTCCAGTTCTGGAATATATAATTATATGCCCACTCAAATACACAAATTAACATTTATTTATACTTATCTTAATAATTTAATAATTTATTTATACTTATCTTATTAATTTAATAATTTAAATCATCAAGATATTTGTATCACTATATATATATATATATATATATATATATATATATATATATAAAATCTGCTCTGGTCTTTATAAATTTGATTTTGTAAATTTAAGTGTTATTAAATTTATATTCTCTAACTTTTACTATCATGCAGAATAAAAAGAATTATCTTTCATGTTTTTTGTGAAATATGCAGTTCAATAGTATACCACTTTCTACAATGTCTCATGTAATTTTCTCTTCAGTGTATTCTGATATAATGATTATCCTTACCTTTGCTTTTGTTAGAATGTGCCATGTGTTATCTTGAAGTTTCTTTTAATTATATTTATATTATTTGTATATAGATAACATGATTCATATATATGTGTATATATATATATATATGTTTAGATTCATATATGTGTGTACATATACATATACACATATATACAACATTTAATTTAGTTATATATATATAATATTTTGTATGCTTGTGAGTGTACTTCTCTTGCTTATTTCCAACTCACATATGAAAGTGCATTTTACAAAGATGATAGTTATATTGAAAAAATAAATGAAGGAGAAAATGTCAACAGAAAAAATTATATATGAATATGTATGTGCATATATGATTGTCTTAAAATTGTGTTGCTGTGGTGAAGCACATGACAAAATGCATTAAGAGAGTAAAAAAATTATTTTCATACATGATTTCAGGAATTTTAGTCTATGGTCAGCTGTCTACATTGTTTGTAGGCCTATGAAAAGACAGAAAGCTCCTGGTAAAGTGACATGATGGATGAAAGTTGATCGCCTTATAAATTCAAGCAAGCAGAGTAAGAAAAGGGTACAGAACAAGATATACTCTTCAAAAATAAGCCCCCGGTGATCTACTTCCTTTAACCAGCTGCATCTCCCACATTCTATGACCTATCATGTATAACATCAAATTGTGAGATCAGAACCCATATAAGACAATCATTTCCCAAACATGGCATCTCCACCCATCACTTTGTAGACAAGACTCTCAGCACATGAGTTTCATACCATAACAAATACATAATATCAATTATGTTAGAAAAATACATTAATAGAAAAATTATAAAAAGTATCATTCAGAATATCAACAATGTTGCCTAATTGCTCTTTTAATTTTCAATTACTATTATAATTTATAATATCTATACTGTTATATCCATTGTCTTAGTTAGCCTTTCTATTGCTGTGAAGAGACACCAAGACCACAGTACTCATGTAAAGGAAAACATTTAATTCAGGCTGGCTTACAGTATCAGAGGTTTAGTCCATTAGCTTTATGGTAGTGTTCAGGCAGACATAGTGCTAAAGAAGTAACTGAGAATGCTGCATCTTGCAGGCAACAGGAAGTGGTCTGACTTGCTGGGTATGGCTTGATCATATAAGAGACCTCAAAGACCACCTACACAGTGACATACTGCCTCCAACAAGGCCACACCTCCTAATAGTGTCACTCCTTCTGGGAGCCATTTTCTTTCAAACCACCATAATCATGTATAGTTATTCTTAGTTTTACTTACTGTCATGATTGAAATTAATGTTTTCACTGCTGCATCATAGCATGGAGCACAGTGACTGAAACAGTAGTCATGTATAATGAGAAAAATCTATTTTTTCATTTATTTAGTATGTTACCAATTGTGTTGGTGGTTCTGGTGGGTTTTTGTTTGTTGTTTGTTTTGGGTTTTTATGTTTTGGTTTTTGAAGACAGGGTTCCTCTGTGACGCCTTGGCTGTCCTGGAACTTTCTGTGTAGACAAGGCTGGCTTTGAACTCACCAAGATCTACCTGCCTTTGCCTCCTAAGTGCAAGGATTAAAGGTATGTGCCACCATTGGCATGAAAAAGTTACCGTTTTTAATTAAATTGGAATAGCACATTTTCGTTTCATTTTCCCTTTAAAGAAATCAAAGTGGAAAATGTTGTATAATGGATTTGAAGGAGTCAATGGAGAGCAGTTGACAGCAGTTTTCTTTGTTTTGTTTTGTTTTTGTCTTTTGACAATTAATATTCATTATTACTTGTCATTCAGTTGGAGAAATTCTCAGAGAGAGAACTTTGCAATGTTATCCTGGTTCTGGAATAGTCTTTCTTGGAACCTGTACTGTCTGCTTTTGTGTCAACTTGACACAAGCTATTGTTACCAGAGAGGAGGGAGCCTTGGTTGAGGAAATATCTCCATGAGATCCACCTGTAAGGCATCTTCTCTATTAGTGATCAATGAGGGAGGGCACAGCCCATTGTGGGTGTTGCTATCCCTAGGTTCTATAAGAAAGCAGGCTGAGCAAGCCATGGGAAGCAAGCCTATAAGCAGCTCCCCTCCATGGTTCTGCATCAGCTCCTGCCTCCAGGTTCTTGCCCTGTTTGGATTCATGTCCTGGAATTCCTTCAGTGATGAACAGCAATGTTGATGTGTAAGCCAAATAAACCCTTTATCCCCAACTTGTTTTTTGGTTATATTTTTTGCATCAATAGGAACCCTAACCTGGAAGGAACCCACACTCTAATATGAGCTACAACAAATAGAAAATGATAATAGAGACTTGGTGCTGGGAATGTCTTTCTGTATTCTGTGAAGGTGTTGCTCTGATTGATTGATAAATAAAACACTGATTAGCCAGTAGGTAGGCAGGAAGTATAGTGTAGGCAGGATAAGAAGAGAGGAGAATTCTGGGAAGTAGAAGGCTGAGTCAGGAGACACTGCCAGACGCTGCCGCCATGAAAAGCACGATGTGAAGGCAGAACCGGGAAAAGGTACCAAGCCACGTGGCTAAACATAAATAAGAATTCTGGGTTAATTTAAGTGTAAGATCTAGCTAGTAAGAAGCGTAAGCCATTAGGCCAAACAGTTTTAATTAATATAAGCATCTGTGTGTTTATTTGGGTCTGAGCAGCTGCAGGCCCAAGTGAGACTAGAGAAAACTCCAGTTACAACTTGGGATAAAGGTTCATGGAGCATTTGCTAGAGTGCTATAGTCACTAAGTTTGTATCTGATTAGAATATGAGTTTGCAAGTGATAACATCTTTCACTACCACTGGCTTCTGAGTCTTGCTATTTTCTGATAGTATTATACCTAGTGGAAATTTTTTCTTTGGATGGATTGAAACTTTATTTTGAAAAGATCTAAATTATAATAAAATAAGAAACTGAATTGTTGTAGTACTTTCATTGGACAGGGATTATCTTTGTGATTAGATCTGGAATTTAGGAGATGTTCCAATGAAAATAGTGGGTTCCATACATTTTCTGGATATTTGCAGAAACATGATAATTTCCTCTTCATAATCTTAATCTACTAATTCCAAAGTATTTTGTCTTTTCTTTTTCATTATCTGCCATTAATAGCTCAAATGATAAAATAATATTATTAGTTTCAAAATTAAAATGAGTCCATGGTTGAGATACAAAAAGCCAAAATTTCCTAAATCTGTCATAATAGTAGAACCACTTCTACTTTCAATTCTTAGTTCTATTATTCCTGCATTATAATACTACATATTGATTTATTACTTAAATATGACTACCTTATCTCATACACACTAAGCATCCTGAGTTGTAGTGAGCATGTTGAACTTAGTTTTGTACTTGAGTTTGCTGTCCTTTTATTAGACTACCTGCTTCTGTTCACTTTGGCATACCTATTGTTTTCCTTCTTTAGCTCATATTCAGGCATTCATGTTGGTGAGACTTTATAGGTGTAACTTCTAACATTCCAGAGAGAAATGGTCTCACAGCAAATTCCCTGTTCTGGGCTTCTACAATCTTCCTACATTCACTACCACAAGAATTCTTGAACCTTAGGTTCAGGAAATATACTGTAGATATATCCATTGTTACTGGGCTCCACAACTCTGAATTTTGATTGACTGTAGTTTTCTGTAGGGATCTCTTTTGAAAAGGGACATTTACTTGATAAGGAATGAGGACTACACTTATCTGTGTGTATAAGGACAAATATTTAGAAAATATTTAGGGATTATGCTTGGATATTAGAGTGGAAGTTGTAGATTTTCCTCCAAGACCCATGACTTCACTAGCCCTGGGTAGTTTGCTAGGTATCTAGTATGAGGAATGATTTCTCTCTTGTACTGGTCTTAAGTTCAGTTAGAGAGCTTTTGATAACCACCAAGGTATGTGTGCCACTACTACATGCTTAGGGTTATTATGCCATGATATATTTGCTGTGGTTCATAGCCACCATAGATGATGGGACTATTGGTTGTTTCTCTCCTTTGGAAGCTTGAAAGGTGCCTTCTGGTACCATGAAAGCTAGTTCGTAGTGGGGAGACATTCAGGTCATTTCTAGGTCAGGGGCCTCTAGGCCCTGTGTCTGAAGTACCTTTTCAGCCTTAAGGACTTAACTTCCAACTCTGGGGGGTAAGAAAGGGCAACAACAATTGTCTGTAATGTTTGGGGAGTCTCATGGACAATTCTGACCAACAACTCAAAAGAGGGTTTCTCATGCCTGGTGTTGGGGTTTTTGTTAGATGGTCTTTGGTTTTCAGTGGAAACATTGTCAGCCCAGAGGAGGGACTTACATTTAAACTATATATGTGTATTTATACATGGACGTGTGTATTATAGCGTTTTTATGTAGATAGTTAATATTATGATTCCTCGTGACGTTTTCAGACATCCTTAGTGTTATTTTACCCACCTCTCTCCAAATACAAAAGAATCTGCATTTCTGAAGAATCAAGAGAAATGATTAATTGGCTATTAGGATCTTATAATAACTACAAAGGGGAAATATTTTTAAGATTTGTTCATATTACTGCAACATTATTTCTGACTCATTGATTTCTTTAGAAACTTTTAGTAGTGCCTACTCTACTGGGTAGGTTTCGCACCCACCCCCTCTGTTTCTACTTAGAAAAGGGCAGGCCTCTCATGAGTTTGGACAAATCATGGCATATCAAATTGCAATAAGACTAAGCAATTTACCTTGTATTAAGGCTGGACCAGGCAACCCAGTATGAGGAATAGGGTTTCAAAAGCTAGCAAAAGAGAGACATCCCCTGCTCCTACTGTTAGGAGTCCAATAAGAAGACCAAGCTATACAACTGTCACATTTATGCAGAGGCTCCCTGGATGTCAGTTCAGTCTCTGTGAGCTCCTAGTTACTTAAGCTGTGGGCTTTCTTTGATGAGGCTAGATTAGTTGAGTCTGTGAGGGTTTTTTTTTTTTTTTGAGATGTCCTTGACCCCTCTGGTTCCTACAATCCTTCCTCCCTCTCTTCAGCAGGATTCCTTGAGCTCAGCCTAATGTTTGTCTGTGGGTCTCTGTATCTGTTTCCATCAGTTACTGGGTGAAGGCTCTCTGTTGACAATAGTACTGAAATCCAGTGGGAAACTCCATTAGCTTACATATTAGATCTTAAAACTTGATTTTGAGTTTCCTTTTTCCCTAGAAGGCTTGCTTCTACTCCTCAGGACTTGATTTAAGATGAATTGGATCCATCATGAGTGATAAAAGTTGAGTAATTTCCCATGCTGCACATTGGATATCTTACTCCTTAATATTGTTTCAATATAGTACATATTTAGTGTATCCCTTTTCTAAATGAATTTTCTCTAAAATGGAAATTTTTATATGATTAACACCGGTGAAACAATTACCATTCAAAAGTTTGTTAATGATATTTTAGCTTTTTTTCAACTTAGAAATGCAAGAAATTACCAAATGGAAGTATTTACTAAACTTTAACCATGATTCTCACTTTTGAAATTATTTTCAGTATCTGAATGCTACTTCTTCGTTTGACAACTGTGATAGTTAATCTTTATTTGAACTTGACCAAAGTTAGCATCACAATGGAAACACAGTTATGGGTATGCCCATGAGGGTGTTTCCAAAATGGCTTATCTGAGGAAAGAAGATTCATCCTGAATGTGTTGGCATCACATAGGCTTGGGTCCCAGACTGTATAAAAATAAGAAAATCAGCTGAGTGCTAGCATTCATTTTTTTCTGCTTCCTGACTATAGATGGAACGTAACTATTTCATGCTTTTGCTGCCATTATAATGGACTGTAACCTCAAGCTCTGAGCCAACATAAACCTTTCATTAATTTGCCTTTGTCACATATTTGTGACAAATACATAATGCAGAAAATTGGTACCCTGAGTAATGCCATTGCTGTGATAAACCTAATCATATGGTACTAAATAAACCTTTGAAATACATTTGTGGATTGTGGACTCTATAGAATTTATAGAGTCAAACAAGAAAAACCCCACAACCATGTAAGCAGAGATGAATTGACATTTATGGTGAGGTTTTCCAAAAAAATTCAAACATAAGATTCCCGGATTATAAGAATTTAGAGGTAAACAGGACTCTATCATGAGATATGATAGAAGTCATCCATGTTATTATATTCTGGCAAGAAAAAAATCTGGCCTCATTTTTCCCTATGTGCTGAAAGGTTGGATGAGACAGAATTCTCAAGTAATAGGCTGACTTCTTTGGTAGAGGAAATGTGAAAACAGAATAACACTCAACTCTGATGTGGCTATAATTATTCAGGTTGCAAAGAGAGAGAATAGAACAATATGGAAAATGTGACTTGTCAAGGAAAGGAATGTGAGCAGCTTCAAAGTTGGGGATATGAATGGTGTGGACAAAAAAAATCTATAATGAATAAAGATATTAGTGACATTAAAAAGAACCATGAGATAATCAGAAGTGTGACCTGAAAGCAGAATTCCATCCACTGAAGGCTATAATTTGTGTAATTCTAATTAATTTAAAAGGAAATAGACTATGGTTATAATGTCACTGAAGGGATTTCTTGCTCAAAAAAATCTGACCATTGAATGAACTCTCCAGTTTCAGAACACAAACATCAATACAATTGTGGAGTATGGATGACACACTATACCTCAAGCTGGCAGCTAAACTTGATAATGTTGTCCATGTTGTACTGGTTTTACAGGCATTAAATATTCAAGAGTGTGGGGATTGTGAAGACCTAAAATCCCAGAATGTTTCTGATGACAGGCAATATATGCTAATATCACATTGTGTCCAAAGAAACCCAGAGAAGCTGTTGAATGAACCTAGGTAAGTGCAGCCAAAGTTAATATGAAGATCCTAGAATGTAAGAGATACCAGAAATGTGTCCTTTCCCCAAAGGAAAGGTGAAGGCATAAAATGGAGCTGCCTCAAAATAAATGCTATACATGCTACAGACAGCAGAATTGGAGGTAAGGTGTTTTCCAAAACTGTTGAGTTCAGATGATTTTATCATGAACATGAAATGATGCGTATTTGCCCTGCTGTGTTTCAATCCTGCTTTGGTCTAATATTTCTTTGATATACCCATGATCCTCTGTCTTCAGATTGGAATGTTTATTTTTTGCAAAACAAATCACCTTTACTATGGTTGGATAGTGTTTGCCACACCAGCAAATTTCCTAATGAAGCAAGGACAAATGTTAATTTTATACACAACACTTGCTGCCCAAATAGGAACTTAATATGCCTATAAATGAAGGCAGTGAAGGCCATCCACAGGGGAAATCTAGAAGTGACATTATTCCTCCATGTCATATGGAGTGGTACAATTCCTTTATGAATCAGATCTGAAATGTGGGTACATGGATGCCCCAAAACAAGGCTGAATGAGTAGAAAACATATTGTAATTCTGGAAGTTGCATATATGGGACAGTATTGTAAGAAATCTCTGTTAGCAATTATATTATTAACAATAAGACATGTAACTGAAGCAGAGCTATCTTTTTGGAATTTGTCATCATAAGGGAGGAATTAAATGGAGAAAACATATGCATATAGAATCCTCCATTTTAACCTTCCATTTCACAGATAAATTAAGCACAAAGAATCACTACAGACAGGAAAAGTATTGGGTCATTCTACCACTGGATCCACTGAGTATCTTATCCATCTTCTGCCACTCCTATCTCTCTTCATTCTGTCTTACCTTCCACCAGAGAAACACGGCTTTTTGATATTTTTCATAGCTCTTCAGGGAAACATCTTCTTCATATCTGCAATTACATAGTTAATGTTGAAAATGTTTTTAATTCTTTGTATATTTTCTCTCCACTTTCCTTCCCTTGTTTGTACAAAGAATGGTATGTAATCAAGGTCATTGGCAAGTATTGCTGTCTTATTCAGTAGAGTCTGGAATCTCACATTATGTACCTCTTTACATTCATGTGGGACCAAAAGTAATATATATATATATATATATATATATATATATATATATATATATATATCTTTAAAAAATAGGCAAAAACCAAAGACCAAAAACAAACAAACAAAAAACCTGTTCTGAAAATCCAAACAACAAAAAAGTTTGCCTTATAGATTAACAATATGTGAACAGATCTTCAGTATATTAACAAAACAAGGTATAATGGAACATATAAGTAGGAAAAAGTTGTAGATATATATATCATGACAAATTTGTAAAGCAAGTAGGCTATTTTTACAAGAAATGATATCTTAAAAAGATGATTTTGTCCTCAGGTAAAGTGACTGAATTTTTTAATGGAAAAAAGTTAAGATAAAATCAGAATCAGAATGATAACACACTGTAGAAGGTCCTACGAGGCTGCAAAATGACTTGTGAAAGATGAAACTTACAGATAGAATATATATGAGATTTAAAGATTATAAATTTCCTAGAGTCTGTTTAAAATAATGAAATCTCCTATGATATTAATATTCTTGATAATATTTATAAAAACTTTCTAAAACAACAAAGACATGGGGTTTTTCCTAAGGTAATGAACAGTGTAAAGATTTATTGAAAATGATTTCATTTTTATAAGCTTTAAATAGATGGTACTCATATTTTCCATTTGCTGTGGAATGGTGGCTCAAGACTTTTGTTTTTTATTCATCTCATCCACCATGAAATATTTCATGATACAGAGAATGTGATGCTAACTCCTGAGTGTCTTATATATTTGCAATTTGGGTAGAAAGTTGCCTGTGGTGGTGTATAACTTTAATCCCAGCACCCAGGAGGCAAAGAAAGGCAGGTCTCTATAAGTTTGAGACTAGCCTGTCTACAAAATGAGCTTGAGGACAGCCAGAGCTACACAGTGAGACCTTGTCTCCAAAAAAATAAATCAGAATTTGCAAGTACACCTAGCTGTAGATATAACCAACCGTCTTATCAAATAAGAACCACAGAAGCAATGCAAAGAAAGCCAAGAGGTCAGAGTTAAGAGCAAAAACGTTACCCTTCCTTCTGGGTGGTCCTACCTCTCCTAACCAGAGCTACTTCCTGTGTTAAAGTCTTTATATATACTTTCTCTTCTGCCTTCTCATTGGTTGTAAAACCAGCCACATGACCGCCTCATCACTGCCTGTCTGTACAGACCTCCAGGTCTTCTATGGTTGGTATTGAGATTAAAGGCATGTGTATCCAATGCTGGCTGTATCCCTGAACACACAGAGACTTACCTAGCTCTGCCTACCAAGTGCTGGGATTACAAGTGTACGCCACCACCGCCCTGCTTTCCTATGGCTCTAATAGCTCTGACCCCCGGGCAACATAATTTATATACATACAAATAACATTTTAGTACAAATAAAATATCACCATACCTAGCAGAACAGGGAGAGGAGTTCAATAATCACAAGAGACAAGGTATGGGACAGCTGTAAATTTGTGGGTGAATTTGAATTTGTGATTAGATAAAATAGCCATGAAAGCTGCTGAAAGTGTCATGGAGAAGATTTTATAATTTTCTGAAGACTTTCAGGTACTGATACAAGCCCTACTTTGCTAAAGTTATGCTAGATAATGAAGGGAGAATGTTAAAGTGGGACAAAAGGGCTCAAGAGGCTTTGCAACAAAGTAAAACTCTTGTAAGTCAGTTAAAGAAATGATGTGACTCTATTTAGAAATTACTAGGACCTGTGAATTCAACAGGAAGGGACTATGACAAAACAAAAAACAAAATAGTTCCAGTAGGGTTCTTAGTCTAGTTGTGAAGCAGAATGCGTCTAAAAGCCATAAGGTTATTAAATAAGAAAAAACTCAGTATGGAGGGGGTCTACTTCTCTGAGAGTTGGTGGCCAAGAGCATTCTGATATTTCTCACACTAAACAGAATATTGCCAGTTTAATTTTATTGCACCACAGAATTAGATTACAAGTTCTTGTTGCTGGAAGCATCACATATTATACTTCAGGACATGAAGAAATCAATTTGTAACTCTCGATGTAAAAACCACAGCTCTCATCTTAAAGGGGAATAAGAGATCATTTATTTTGGAGCCATTTTGAGTGACCATGGCCTGGGAACATAGATTTAAGTTACCCCAAGTTCCAACAAGGAAAGAGTTTCATGAAGTTTTTATTTGTTTGTTTTTTGTTTGTTTGTTTAGTTTTACATAACAAATGTGGTCATAATTCAAGGAAAGCTTAAAATACATTGGGGTGTGTCAAAGAGGCAGTTACAACACTATGGGTGAAGCTTTTTTATAGGCCAAGGTTGGTATCTGATTGCATTTTTAGTGGTCTCCTAAGAAAATAGATTCCAAAAGGTTTTTTATCTATTAGTCACAAGATGTTAGTTCTTACATGGAGGTAGACAAGGAATCGCTATTTAGAAGTCTAACAGTAGCCTGAGATAATGTAATTGGCCTCTGGTCCTGCAACATTCCAACTTCTCCACATCCTGTAGTTCTAGTCAACCAGTGTCACCAGACACAGCTTCTTTCCAGGAATTTTCATTCACACGCCCATCCCACGATTAGCATTTGTAGTACTGTTGAAACACAACACAACACAACACACACACACACACACACACACACACACACACACACACACACACCAAAAAAGCTCTTATCTTAAATGGAACAGGATATTTTGGAGCCATTTTGAGTGATGATGGCTTGGGAACACAGAATTAGTCTACTCCAAATTCCATGTTCCAATGTGAAAACAGTTTCATGAAGTTTTTAGTTTTGCAGAACAAAGACAGTCACAGATCAAGTCCAGTTTAAAATACATTGTAGGGTACACCAGAGATGCAAGTACAGAGAGATGGGGGAAGTTTTTCTATAGGCTGAAGATGCTATCTGTTATCATTTTTAGCTTTTAGATTGGTGGCAGACAGTGGTCTGCTAAGTTAAGAGATTCCAACAGGCTTCTGTTTTTTAAGTCACAGGATGTTATTTCTGACATAGAGGAGGGCAAGAAATGGCTGTTGCAAAGAGCTAGGATAAGCCCACAATAAGATAATTAACCTCTGGACCTGCAACATTCCAATCTCTCCACGATACTGAAAGTCTCCTAAGTTTATCAGTCTCTGCAGACATAGCTTCATTTCAAGAGTTTTTGTTCACAGCCAGACACCAGTTCATTTCAGGAATTTACATTCATGATGCTGAAGGGCAATATATTGGGTGGTTGGAATGAATTTAATTGACCTATTTTTAAGCAGTATATTCTCATATTTTTATAAACTAATCATCACACAAAATAGAATATGTGAAATCAGTAAAATGGAACAAGAAATAAATATAAAAACCAAAATATAAAATTATTATCAGAAATTGTCATGACCCTGTTATAAGCAGTGATACTTATCTGGAAGGGAACCAAAAGGCACAAGGAAGGAAATCAAAACTAGACAAGTATGATTACATTCAAATAGAAACTTTCCTCATGCCTGAGTAAACAAAGAACAGTGAGTGAAGATACAACCCTCAGGATGGGAAAGAATCTAAAACAACTCAATTACAACAAAATTCACTAACGGATTCAAAAATAGGTAAAATACCTAAACAGAATTTTTTTTCTTGGAGGCTTAAAAACAGCAAACAGATACATGAAAATGACTAACATCAATAGTTTTCAAGGTAATGCTTTTCCAATTGCGATGGAACATCATGCCAAACCTGTTAGAATAGCTATTGTAAGATGTCATAAAGACTAACTCTAAGTCAAAACAGGAGAAAAAGGCACAGGAACAGGTCTAGTCTGTTTAGAGGGGAGCAAATCACCACAGCCAATATAGAAGAAAAGCAGAAGGGAGTTTCATGAGAAAATTAAAACAAAACAAAGCAAAACAAAAAAATAAAACAGAACTAGCCCATGATACATCAGTCCTACTTCCTGGTATATAGCAAAAGAAAATGAGATCAGTATTTTGAAGGGACATCTGCACTCAAATTGTCAGCAAGAGCTAAGATATGGAGTCAACTTTAATATACATCAATGAAAGATTGTTAATTGTTAACAAAATGTCATATTTGCATAATAGAAGAATATTAAAACTTGAAGATGGTATATGGTTATAATAACACAGATAAAACTGAGGAAATATGCTTATTTAATGTGTTTAGTAAAATATGAGTCATGCAAAGACAATATGTAATCTCAATAGTGTGTATGACTTTTTTGCATTTAATATCCATTCTTTATTCTGTGCATTTATAATTTTGTTTATTCTGTGTTGTAAGGAGTTTCTTCTTTGGTATTGTCTATTTGGTGTTCTCTATGCTTCTTGCACCTTGATGGGTATCTCTTTCTTTAGATGGGATATATTTCTATAACTTAATTATGTATGTATTTTCTATGCCTTTGACCTAGGTTTTTACTCATTATTCTATATCTATTATTTGTGGGTTTGGTCTTTTCATGTTTTCCCAGAGTCTCCAGATATTTGTGTTGCTATTATTATTTATTTAAAATTTTCTTTGACTGACCTATCCATTTCTTCTACATTGTATTAAAAAATCTGAGGTTCTCGCTTCTGGGTCTACACCAAGAAGCTGTGTCCCAAAAGGACAGAAGTGGACTGAGAGAAAACATATGTTACTTTAAAGGTTTGATCAAAATCATTAGTACCTAAAGCTTAGGCAAAATACGTTTATGTTTTCACAAAAACATTTAAAAAATTTTTTAATTTATATCTTTTTAAAATCTATGTATCAGAAGATTAAGAATATGACTTTTAATCTTGCTGCCATTTCAACTTCAGAATATCCTTTCTTGCATGAAATATATATTTAATATAATTATAATACTGAAGTTCATAGAAGATACTATTTTACTGTGAAGGATTTCTAATTATTATACCAGAGGGTCCTTTAAAAACAAAAAGAGTAACTTGGTTTCATGTGCAATTTGGATTGAAATTCAGAACATGCATTTCTATAATTTGGGGAAAATTTTTGAGTGAGTTGAGTCAAGACATCCTTTATAATAACTCAACAATCCCTCTATTTGGTTAATAATAAACTTCTGGCTCAACAGGTATAGTAAGTTGTTCAGTATTTGGACTTTATAAATCTAGGGATGAAAATGTTTGCCAGTTCCTTAAGGAGGGAATTATTCAGTGAAAAGGTGAACTGAAAATTAAAAATGAATACATTATTCACTTCCTTGCTTTTGAATGCAGCTTCTGTTTGGAGATTTTGTTTGTTACAACAAACATTATGTTTCATTGTTTTTGAAGTGAGCTGATTTAGGTGATAAAAGATCACAGGACTTGAAAGATAATTGCTGTTTGGCAGGAGAAAAAAATTGTTAATAGCTCAACTAGTCTTTGAGTTTGTTTTTTCGAACTTGAATAAACAACAAACAGTAAATTATTTTATTCTAATGTACAACTTGCTATTGTACAGCTGGAAACTGTAAAAGGTACTTGTTTTAAATAAAATTTGGTGCTTTAAGAAATAGAAGATAAATATAATGTATGATTTTTGTGAGGCATATGCTCCATTAGCATAAAAATTGGTTTATGTTACAGACCATTCAGTGTAATAGAGTTTAATTATATAATTAAAATAGCATCATAGGAATTGATTTGTTCTATTGCCTCTGATTGAGCTATATTTACTAGTTTATATAATATAATTGGTTTTGAAACAGCTATATGTAACCTATTTGCATAGGTAGTTGGACAAATCCACATTCCATATGTAAAATGATACAATGAAGTAGAAAGGCAAAGAGATCCAATTATCAGGCTTTGGAATCAGGTGCAGTGGTCTGAAGCTTGATTCAACAACTTAATAATATCACTCCAAATAACTTATGTTGCTGCTTAGTATGTAGTTAATAGTACCTATATCATAGCATTGATCTGGTATTTCAATAAAATAGTGTATGTTAGATATGATTGGAATAATGTCTTGCTTATGAGAGTACTATTTATGTGTCAACTATTAATAAGGCTTTTTCTCTCAGACATTGATTGAAATTCATGTTAAACAAAAGAGTTTATATATAGTGTGTCAATGATTGAAAGTAGAAGGAGACTTTAAAGTATAATAAAAATTATGAAAAATGAGCCTGATCATACTGTTTCATTATTTGTTACCAAAATAACCTGGATTCTCTTGTTTTGTCCTATCTTGATATCTGGGTCTGAGAGTATGGATCAGTGGTAGAGTATTGCCTAGTATTTGAAAGGACTTGGGTTCAGTTCTTAGTGTTGAAAAAAAGAGAGGGATAGAACACTAGAGATAAGTGGGTCTTTTCTTAGCAGTTTTGAGGCGCTGAGTCCAGTTATGCATAATATGTAAAAAAATCACTGATACTTTCACCTTTGGCACACTGTCTCGTCTCATCACTTCCATAGTACTATATATTCACTGTATTGACATTATAGATTCTGACTTGTGTTCTCTTATTTTTATCTCCTTTTTCTGCCAGCACATTCCATTCATATGCTCCAAACTCACAGACATTACATGCTATTTGATTCAATTTGTTAAGGATGTTGAACAATGTTTGAGATATTTCTTAGCCTTGGTTATTTGTTCATTTGAAAGTTGTATGTTCCAATACATAGGCCATTTTGAAAATGGGTTGTTTGTTTTCTCAAATATATATGAGCAACACACAATGATCTTTTTAGATTGTAATTATAAAAAATATGTATATATGTAACAAGTATAATTAAAAATCAAAGCCTGTGAATTTGAGAAGTGGGAGGGATACAGAAAAATTGGAGATAGAGAAAAAAGTAGAATTATGAAAATATAACACACATTCAATTCTCAAAAAATTATAAAAAGATACACAGTAAAAAGTTTATTTTCAAAGAAAATATTCTATAATTGGTTATCCTGATAGATACTTAGCCATGTGATTATACTAAAGCTATTGAATTGGGTAGCTTAAACTGGTGAATTGTAAGGTATGTGAGTTATGCCTGAAAATTGTTGTTAAGAGAAATATGTTGTAGAATTCTAAAACTACCCACAAAAATTCATTATTAATGTTCACTATTATGCACATAAAATTTCTTGAATAAAGCCCAAAGTTGTAAAAGTATGATTACACAGGAAGACAAAAAAACATAAATGTGAAAAATATTTGACTCAAATTAAAATAAGATGATTGAAAGAAGATATGGAAATATTGAGAAAAATAATAAGTGAAACAAATGAGTAATTTAGTAAATTATTTTACTCAATTATTTATGTTACTTATTTTTAATTTAAATATTTATAAAAATAATTGACAAAAATAGAATGTAAGGAAACTCTGTTATCTGCAAATTCTGTTGTTTTGTTTTTCATTATATTTTTATTGATTATTTGGGAATTTCACATCATGAACCCCAAGACACTCATTTCCCAGTCCTCCCAGGTCTGCCCTCCCCACTCTCCTAAAACAGGGAAAAAAATACAAGTCCAATTTGTATCATCCATATACTCAATGGTGTAGATGAATTTCTAAAATGGCCTTATTAAATAAAAAACATGAAGCCAAATGTAGGGGTGAAAGCCTTAGAGAGATCAGGGAAATAGGGAAAGCCACCAGCCAGCCTTACCTCACCAACTCTGCAGCTTCCAAATGCCAGTTACTTCCTGTCTACCCACGCCTTTATTGCCTTGCTGTTCTGCCCTCTCATTGACTCTCTTAGCCAGCTACCTCACTTCCTCTTCCTACACAGCTCTGTCACTTTCAGTCTGTCTATACAGAGCTCCAGGTCTCTATGGTTGTTACTGTGATTAAAGGCCTGTGTCACCACACTTGGCTCAGTTCCCTAGTGTGGCCTTGAACATATAGAGATCCTGCCTGCTAAGTGATAGGATTAAGGATGTGTGCTACCACTGCCTGACTTTTTTTGTTTACTTAAAATGGCTTGCTATTTCCTCTGATCTCCAGGCAAACTTTATTAAAGCACAAATAAAATATCACCACATTTCAGCACAAATAAAATATCACCACACAATGGAACATGGCCAAACTACCTGTGGCCAGCCCCTTAAAGAAAACTGAGTCCTTCACCACCTGCACCCCCACCAGTAGCCATCAATTGTGAAGAGATACATTTAAGTATCTTTATCACAGCTGTTAAGAGTAACCTCCTAAAGCCTTATATCTGAGCTGTTACTATTTTGAGAAGTGGGAAAGTGGTGAGTAGGGAAGTGGGGGATAGGTGTAGGGGTTGTTCACAGAAGCCTTCTATGTCCTTCTTTCTCAACTGTGAGTCTGCAGTCATCAATGCCAAGGCAAAAGTAGCTTCTTTGCCCTCTACAATGAACAGGATCATGGATGATGTAACTTATACTTGGTTTCTGGCAATAGCATGGACCAAGGACATCCACATGGTCCCTGGTGTCAGCATGTCAACATGACCTTAGCATGGTCCAGTGGCAGAACAGACTAAGTACATCAACATGTCCCTCTCTCACTGCATGGACCATGGACATCATCATAGCCCTCTGTGGCAGCACAGGCCAACGATATCAACATGGCCTCAGGTGGCAGTACAGGCCACTCACATCAATATAGTTTCTGGCAAGCAGCACAGCCCATGGACAGCAGCATAATCTCAGGTGGTGGCCCGGAACAAGGGCATCTGTATGGCCTTTGGTGGTAACTAAGGCCAGGGACATCAACACAGATGCTGGCTGCTGTGTAACCACAGACATCCACATGAACCTCGGGCTTCAACATAGCCTGGAGCACAGGACCATAGATACCAAAGTGGCCTCCAGTAGTAGCATGGACCATAGAAGTCTTAGACCCAGAAAATGAACCATTCTACATCTTGGACATCCTGTCATTGCTCAGAACCAGAGGAATCCTGCAGCTGGGCAGTGTGTTTGGGGGCAGAGTCCGAGTGCAAGCTCCAGATTGCTGTACACTACTCTGCAATGACATGTTCCCCCGCCATCGCAGGCTTCTCTCACACCTATCACTGCCATCACAGCTCCAGCTCTGTCTGTCTCTACTGCACTGTTCTTCCATCTTTCCTTCCAATTTCCGTAGTCCACATTTTAAAAGCATCTTCCCATAAGAGTTGCCTTGTTCTTTTCACAGTTGTTTTGGAGCTATTGCAATCTCCATAGACTCCTTTTCTCCAGCAATGTCAACACTCAGAGCCTCCATGGGTCTCAGATTCCTCAGAACTCTACAGGGGTGCCAGCAGCTGCCCCTATCTTTGTTTTCTCCAACTTCTCTTCTTATTAGCATTCTCACAGTAATTATTTCTGTTTTCAAGAAATTCAGAAATTTCAGGATAGCATAGCAATGTTAAAACTTGATATTTAGAATATTAATTTAGAAAAAACACATTAATAAAAAATTACTATGTCTATATATATTTGACACAAAGTTGAGTTCCAACAAGAAAGCATTACTTGGAAAGTATGGAAATTGTTTACATATGTAATAATATATAAGATCTAGTTCTAAAAACAAAATTGCTAAAATTACAGAAGGAAAGGAACTTTCATAGATTGGGATGTTTATATAGTTATTGGTGGATTGTGTACATTGTTACATTGTTTATGTGCCAGAGGGCACTTTGAAGAGTTAGTTCTTCCTTTCTACCATGTGAGTACTGAGGATCAAATTAAGCTAAGATAAGACCCCTTAGCTACTGAGTCATCTTGCTGGCTCAAGCACAAATTTTTGACATTCAGTTCGAATCAGTGAATTTAAAAGATAAGGAAAAAGTATTAAGGATATAGAAAATTTTACCAGGACACCGAATATGAAATGAATCTATTATTTCAAACACATGAAATGTGTTTAGAATAATTTGACTATTAGATAATAAAGTACTCGTATAAATTCGAATCACTGAAACATCAGATTACATTTTTAATAATGATTAAAGATTGGGGTAAGTATTGATCATAGTTCATCAGCAGAGTGCTTCTCTGGCATGCACAAGGCACTACTTTTAATACCTCAAACCACACATGCTAAAAAGATTCTGGCTAAAATATAATTAGAGGATACAGATGAATTCTATCAT
>CABHPH010118922.1:0-10642 GCA_902168325.1 Peromyscus nudipes | reverse complement strand
CTTCCACTCAGTGCACCCAGCCCACGTGTCCTAGCTCTCTTTAAGTACCTCAGGTGCAGTGAGAAAGCTTCATCTCTACATCTACTTTCATACAGTAAGCAGAGTATAAAAGAATTGCAACAGATAAGTTCAAAAGGTCACTGTAGGTAGCTGCTGTGAGCTTTGAAATAAACCAAACAGAACTATGGGACCTTAGGGAGGTAGATAGAAAACTTCCATTTGGTGTCCAGGATGGCCTGGTCACATCTGAGAACTAGGGATCTGGAGAACTTAGCAGAACCCTGAAGCAGGGGAACTGCAAATGCAAGGACCAAATATGTCATCTTTTCTTTTCTTTTTATTTGAGGTTTTTTTTTTTTGAGACAGGGTTTCTCTATGTAGTCCTGACTGTCCTAGAACTCACTTTGTAACCTAGGCTGGCCTTGAACTCACAAAAATCCTCCTGCCTCTGCCTCTTAAGTGCTGGTATTAAACATGTACACTGTCACTCGTGGTCCGTTATCACAGACCCAGAATCCGAGGCTCAAAAGAGACAAGTAATTTCACACTGTAAGCCCAGGGGTTGAATATGGAGTTCTAGACTCCAGCTTCATAGAACCTGCCATTTCCTACCATCTCCCATCAACTAGAAACCCACATGGCCAAACTTTAAACAGCATAATTTTGATGGTAAATGAAAGAGTATTCTACAATGGAGTGAAGAACAACCAAACAGATCATGAATCACATTATAGCTTATGAAGAAATGAAGGTTTTTAACCCCATAGACTCTCATCTTCAGGACATTTCAAGATGAATAAGAGAGAGATTAATATATATGTATATATTATCACAAATTATATATATATTAATAAATAACATATATTAATATGTAATATTAATCCGTGACAATGAGGGATGATTTTCTGATTGTAGTCTCCAGATTTACTGATAGAATTATTTTCAAATTCTAACAGTTTCAACATGGTAGCAAGACAGGTTATACAAAACAGTAAGGAGTCGTCATAGCAGCATGCTGCATCAATCAGTTCAGGCTGCTCTAACACAGGTGGCTTAAGCAGATATTTGGTTCATACAGCTATGGAGCCTGCAAGGATGAGATCACGGGGCCATGAATTTGCAGACAGGAAACCTTACTGTAGCAGAGGGAAGGAAGTCTTTCTCTTTTATTTTAAAACCATTATCACCTCCATAGAACTCCTATCCTCATGACCCAATTTGCCCCAAATTGTCATTCAGTGGTGCCATCTCCAAATACCGAGGGTAAGTTAAAATGCCAGCACAGGCATCTTCAGTGGTGGGCAGGGGTTATAGACATTCAATCCAAAATACACAGGTGAGGATTATTTAAGGTTCTCAGATATTAGGAGTGATAGTCTCAGCTTGCCCCGTCTTTATCATACCAACACTCACTTTACGACCCACGGTGAGGACATTTTTTGATTTGGGCCAGCACTATTTAAGGTATGTTATGATTGTTTTTCTCAACCTGTAAGCTTAAATGAAGTTAATACTACAATGAAATAGAGAAGGCAATATGGCATAAGGAAGCAAGAGACTTTCCTAAAGTCATTTAGCAATCACCATGTTGTACTTTCACTCATAGGTAATTTAAACCTTGTAAACCACGTGGCATTGGACTTGCACATAACTGCCTTTACCTGATGGTGTGCCCAAAATAATGGCTGGTGATGTGTCTTATGTTTTCTCAAATGTTAAGGTACTTACAGATAAATGGGGGGTTTTATTGAAATGCATCCTTGGTATGTGTGGTGTGAGTCCTGGGATTCTGCATTTCCAATTAGCCCCTAAGTGATGCCAATGCTCCTGCTCCTGGTGATGTGCTCTAAATGGCAAGGGTCCATAAGTGCATTATTTTCATCTATGAAAAACAATGAGAGATTGTCTCTGGAGTATCATTAAAAGATAATATTGAATATGCCTAGAGCAGACTAATTTCTTTGATCTTATGGACCTCTTAAATCTCAGGTTTTTTTCCTTTTCAAATGAGCACAGGAAGAACTTTTAGCTAAGTTAACAGACTTAATGTTATACTGATTTGATTGCAATGGCCCACATCTGACTGTATCTAATTGTCCTAATATTGTTTTTTATTCTTGCTACTGTTGTCTTTTCTACTCTTGGGATATTTAGAGTGGTTGCCTTCTTACGTGCTTCTTTGTAAGACACTTACAATTGCTCTTTCAGATAAGAAAAGATGTCGAGAAAAGAATCCTGGTATAACGTAAAGAATTGGAAAATGTGTTTCAGCATGCACAGACATCACAAAGATAGGGGTTATGAAATGGACAACAGAGATATAAGTAGTCCAGAAAGGGGACTTGAGATAGATTAAGCCCATTGCTTACAAGAGGCACTCAAGGCTTTGCCAGACAGACAACAAAACATGAGGATGGCTGAGTGAGTTCATATTTTTATAGATTTAACACCTGAACTTTCACTTGCCTCTGGAGGGTCTATTATTATAAAGGTACCTGGAACAACTCTCCTGCTGCTACAAACCTCACAGGAACACTGATGTGAATGTTGGCAGCTTCTGCAAAACTTGAGTGGGAAGAATGACTTCCTGTTCCTTAGGTGAGCTAGCTGCAGCTTGGGTAGATCAGGAGGCAAAAACAAGCAATGTTTGCTTTCCCTGCTCAGTAATTAGAGGTACTACCTCAGCGGGCACAAAACTGGAAGATTGTTAGAGGTTCATTGGAAGAGAAACCTTGTGTAGTTACTATTCAGGATGCAAGAAATGTATCATGTCAGTCATTCAGCCTTGAGCAGTGTGTTTAACCCTTGGAATCTTAATGGCCTTCTCTCTGGAACTTGCAACAGTAACGTCCCCATGGAATTGCTCTGAGAATTAAGTTCAAGCATTTAATATTGTGTCAGGCATCTCATAGGTTCTCAACAGCTGATTTAGTGTCATGCAGTTACAATTGTCCTTTTTCTTGATTATCAACATGATTGGACTAAAAATTGGGGAGTCCCACCTCTGGTGCATGTATGGGGATGTTTCCAGGGGTAGTTAGATTGTGAGAGTTCTAGATCAATCCCCAGATGGACTCGTACTCTGATGGCATTCTTGAGGAGCGATGGAAAGTAAGAAATGGGTCTTGGAGGAGGTGTGTCTCTGGGTGTGTGGTTTGGGGAGCTGTATTTTCCTCTGGCTTCATCTTGCTGTCTTTCATCTTTGTCTTCTAGCCACCATATCACAACATAAACTGCTCTGGTCCACCACTCCCTCCTACCATCCATGAGGGACTGACCACTCTGAAACCACAAGCCAATAAAACATCTCTTCCTCCCTGAAGTTATTCGTATAAGCTATTTTTTGGTCCCAGTGATTAAAAGGTCTAAGACAAGCAAGTCCTCATGAAATGGTTAAACCGGAGGTGAAGAGGAGCTTCAAATCGTATAAGTTGACTCTTTGTTTCACTGTTGACCCATCTAAAAGTTTTCTAGAAGTTACTTTCCCAATGCCTTTGAGAAGTCCAAAGTGTTAGCTGGCATAACCAATAGCACTGGACTTGATCTTGTGAAGTTTGCATTGACTTCCTCACCAAGCAGAGACCTCAAGGGAATTTATTCATATTGAAAAAGGCAGTGACTGCTGTTAAAATTTAAGTCATCTTGTCATAAAGAGCCTTGTTACAAGGAAAATATTGGGACTAGAGAGATGATTCTGTGGTTAAGAGCACTTGCTTCTCTTGCAGAGGACCAGGAAGTTTGGTTCCCAGCACCCTAACTGCAGCTTGCAACCACCAGTGACTACAGTTCCAAGGGATCTGACACTCTCTTCGAGTTTCCATGGGCCCTTACACACATGTCGTGTGCATCAACTCATGCAGACACACACACACACACACACACACACACACACACACACACGAAAATAATGAGTCAACAGATCTATCTTTTTAGAGGCCTGTGTGTGTCTTAGATGCTGAACTAACAAGCATATTGCATATTGCTTTTAATGCTGGACACTCTCAGTAAAGTAAATGCTTTGTTTACATTCAATAGCACTTTGACCATCTTTCTACTTCCTTATAGCTTAATTTTTGGGAAATTCCAGACTCCCCACTCAACTTTCAAAAAATCCCTCCTAGTCTCCATTATTTAAATGCCACGAAGTTCAGAGGGAGGACATCTTTCCTTCTAGGAATTCCTCATGCAAACATATTAGATGCTCATTCCTTCTCAATCAAAGTTCTTTGGCAGGTCAAAGCTTCTATTTATTCAGGGCTCCCTAAAATGTCAAAAGTAGTATTGTAAGTACCACACTTAGAAGACATCAACGCAAGCAGATGGGATTTTTGTGATTACGGGGTAAGCACTTTTTTCTCTTTACCCCTTACTCTTCTTGAATGGGTAGGCACAGGAAATTATGATTAACTACGATCACTTCTAACAGGCTGTTTTCCAAGAGTGAGTTACAGAGGATGTTCTGTGTCACAAAAGAAAAACTATCATAAATGTATTAAATTGAACACACAACAAACTAATGGATTCCAGTGTAAGCAATATACCTACAGGCACAAGTTGATCAAATGGTTATTTGGTCCTTGACTTAGCATCCACCTGATCGTGTTCTTACAGCCATTTGATGTTTTTCTCTGTTGCCCAAAGCCTTTCATCATTCTGACCACCTAAATATGTTCCTTCCATAAACACATTATAGATCTCATGTGGTACTTGCGTAAAACTTACTTATCCTTGTAAAAGGGGTTTGTTTGCAGTACAACCAAACATACATGTGGAAAGGTACACACATCTTAAGTTTATATTTTAATTAATAGTAAAAAGTCACATATATAAGCTAATTCATTCAAAAGTACAGACGCACCTCATTATTTTGGAAGAAAAGTTTCTTACCCAGAAGAAATTTCAAACTAGTGGCAATACCACTTTAAAACTAACCTGATATGTATATGTGTGTTGAATCACGGTGATAAAACACGCAAGTCCTAACATGGGAGGCATATTTCCAATTATAGTAGAACTGAAATTCTGCACTAGAAATGCTTACTTATAAGACAATAGACAAAGCAATTTGAGGAAATTGTTTAAACTTGACAGTATTATGATTTGGCAATAAAATACATTATTAGTCCTTAATTTTCTAAAAAGAAGTTAGGGAAACGAAAGGGGTAATGTCTTTGCTCAAACATTTCTCTCTATTATGTATGATAGTTCTTAGAGAGAGGCAAAATGTGGTAGGTCCAATCCAGGAGTCTCCATGTACACATGTAAACCTAATCCAGTGGTTTGGGGAACACTGAGGTCAGTTTTCCTTTGGCATTCCGTTCTACTTCCTGGGGCAGCCACTGTCAAAGCTGGCCTTGGTCATGTCCTTCAGTCATCTTCCCTTGATCTCTGTCCTCTACACTCCAAATATATTTTGAAGACTTCATCTCATTCTCAGATGTCGTTAATCTGACCCCTCCATCTATCATTATTAGCTGGAGCACAAGCCAAGATTTACAACACTCTGTGTAACATTCTGAAGGGCTTTCCAAGAAAAAAAAAAACAAAACAAAACACTATAAACTTAGGAGTAAGATAGATTTTTTTTTTCAATGAAAATCCCAAGAGTCCCTCAAATATAATAGACAGCAGCTTGCTGCAGCAGACTTTCCTTTCTTTCCCCTTAGACAAACAGCCTTTGAGAACACAGAGAAACAGACACACAGAGGTTGAAGAAACTGGATCAATGCAAGTCTATGAGGAGCATGTACCATTTAGCCCAATCCTGAGGTTGTGGGTCCCTTGAGAGTGCAGTGTCACCCTGGGTCCCACTGAGTGTGACGGCTGACTCAAAGAGCCCGACCTTTCCTGCTTCCCTCCAAGAGCGGTGAGAGCAAAGCTCATGTCTTCCTGCCAAAATCACTGCCAGCGCTGCCTGCCTAGATGTGGAGGATCCCTTGAAATGTCTTGGCAAGAAGTGGATCTGGAGTGTTGGCCAAGGTGCTGAAGCCAGGAAGGCACCTGCGCCAGTGAAGCGCCCCTTTTCACTGCCCTTAAAGACTGTGCTCATTCACTGTGACAAGATCTCACTAGGATTTCAAATGTAGGGTAATCTTGGAGAAAGGTGTGTGTGTGTGTGTGTGTGTGTGTGTGTGTGTGTGTGTGTGTGTAGAAGGGCAGCTAGGATACATATTATTTATGGAAATTCCATTGCTACAGAAACATTATGAGAATCCACTTAAAAGCAAAACACAGAAGAGGCCACGCTGTTGAAGCTGGTTGGACGCCATCACTGGTAAAGTTGTCATATTATTACTAAGAGTCCCTAAAATGAATTAACTGCAAAGCAAATTTACTCTAAAGCAAATGAGAGAATAACAAAGGCACAAGCCCGAGCAATCCTTTAAAACAGTGGTTCTCAACCTTCCTAATGCTGTGACCCTTTCATACAGTCCCTCATGCTGTCGGGACCCCCAACCATAAAATTATTTTCCTTGCTACTTCATAACTATAGTTTTGCTCCTGTTAGGAATCGCAATGCAAATATTTGTGTTTTCCGATGGTCTTAGGCGACCCCTGTGGAAGAGTCATTCAACCCCCAAGGGGGTCGCGACCCAAAGTTTAAGAACCACTGCTTTAAAAGTTAAAAATTACTGTCTTGTGTGTGTGTGTCTGATTTCCTAATAGCTCCACTGACTTTAGCCCGTTTTTGACAGTTTGTCTGTCTGTTCCTCCCTAAAAATATGCATGCTGATACTAAAACCACAGACTGGCATTGTCAAGGGATTGGCTAACAGTTGAGCTGTTCCTGGTAGCTGCAGATTGCAGCCAGTGGCGAGGGAAGGGAAGGAGAAGGCAGCCTGGCCACCAGTTCTTTTCGCACCCCAGGCTTTCTCCCCACCCCCACCCTTTGGGCATCTGATGCTCCGGTCTTTCTGCCAGGCAATTTGCTTCCGCTCTGTTCAACTTCCCGACCTCTGGCTTTAGAGAAGGGGTTCTGGCTGTGGGAACTGGCTTTGACCAGCTTTGGCTCCCTCCTCTTCGGTGACTGGCCAAAGCAACACTTTCTCTTTGACACTCTTAAAAAGGGTTGTTTAATTCCTAATGGTATTTACTGGCAAAAGGGAAAACGAAACCCACAACAAGGAGGATTCCGGTCCAACAAAGTCAAGCCAAGAGCTCCATGGTAGAGCCCCGCTCTTGCTGGAAGGCTGCTTCCTACTGCTTCCCTTTTCCACCACAGTTGATATGCGCTCCCCGCTTGCTACTTCCATCCCATAGTGTGACACCTACTGGAATTTATGAATATCTGGAGATGCATGGCTACGATTTGGGCATCTGATGTTGGTTGCTTGCCTCAGGGACTTCCCGCGGAAATCACCCAACACTTAGAAGGCATTTCGACAAGGAAGTCACCAGTGGAGCCTTCTGGAGGGAGAACCCCCCGTGAAACCGCTTCAGAAAACACCAGAAGCCACCGGCTACTTAATAACCCACGTCCCCTCCATCCTGTCTCCCCAGATCTTTCTGCAACAGTATAAAGTGGCTTGTGAGGTTTCATCCTGTGGGGGGAGAGCTGTGTGAACTGCATTTATTTAAGAGCTAGATAGAAGGTGGGGGTTGCAGCTTTAGTCCGGCAGAGGAGCTCACTCTGCATCCTTTTCAGGTTCCCACAGGGATGAGAGGAGCGCGCAAGACTTGTGGATCTACAGGTTCCATCCATGTAGATCTCCACCCCCACCCCCCACCTCAGGTTCCTGTCACCCCTGTCACCTTGAGCCAGAGTGGATGCATTCCCGCCTCCTCCACCCTCCTTAGAACGTGGGCACATCCTCTTCCACGCAGCTGCTCATCTAAGCGTCCCATGTCCCTAAAAGTCCCCAAATGCGCCTCTGGTCCTTAAATTTTTGGTGACATTGCCCGGTGGAGGTGGCTCCTGGGTCGCTCTAGGAGGCGGCAGGGGAGAGAGTGCGGGGGTGGGGGACCGGCTAGCTCCCGAGGTGGGGCTCACAGGGTTGGAGGCGAGGCCTGCCCGGGGTCCCCTGGCAAGCCCCGCCGTGGCGCGAGGGACGCGCCGCACTCACCCGCTGCTGCTGACGGCTGCTGACGGCCACCGCGGCGGCGGACGCGGCGCTGTGCCGGAGCTCGGCGGCCTGCCCGGGTCTCAGCAGGCTCCGGGTGAACCTGCGGGTCCGCTCGCCGGCCATGCCCCGCCGCCTTGCTGGCTCCTTGGCCCCGGAGCGAGTGTGTCCCGCCGGTCCCCGGGCCGCGCCAGCCTGCTCTACCCACCCGCCGTTCAGGAAGCGGAACTCGGAGCCTTTCCCCCCCTCTTCCCCGCTCAACTCACAAGAGGCGGGTTTTTCTCGCGCGCACCCCCACTCTGCCCACCCCCTTCGCTCCCGCTCGAGCTCCGCGGCGACTTTGCAAACTCTGCGCCACTCCGGCCGCGCGGCCAACTCGGCCCGGCTAAGGCGCATCTGCAGCGGGAGCCGCGGGACGCGCGTGGGGTGGCTCCACCCGCGCCGCCCACCCGGGACTAGGTACTGAACCTGGGATGCGGCTGCAGGCTCCGGGCTGGACCTGCCCACCGCCCTACTCTCAATTCTGATGGGCTTGGAGGGCTAGGGATATGGCATTCTGCGGGACAGGTCTGCATTCTGAGGCTAGAAAGTGGACAAGAGTAGAACTCAGGTCCCCTAAGCACATTTGGAGGTTTGTTAGGGATCTGTCTGGTGGCTAGGATCCTTGCTTTGAAGTCTCTCTAGACTTGGAGTCCTTACTTGGTCTTGGGACAGTCTGTATGAATTCTTATCTGTCACTAATTTTTCCTAAACTGCTTTGCTATTCTATACCAGTTATACTGCTCTGGAAAATGAGACTAGAGAGGGTGATTTACCAAGAGCCTCCCTAACTTTGCGTACTAATTTGAATTAAAATCTGGCGTGTATCTGAGTAATGTAAGGGATTTCAGGACGGAATTAGGATGAGTAAGTAAGAACTGCTTTGTTGGGTTACTGGCTAGAGTGAGTCCCGCATGGAGGGTGGTTTTTAATCTATTTTCCTGCCTTCTTACCAAGGGCCCACTTATCCTGACTCACGCTATCTGATTAAAGTATTCTAAATTTCTTATCTGGAGTCACATGCAGGGTGGTTCTCTGCCCAGTGTGGGTGGGTGAAAGAGCATGGCTCCTGGGAGAGCTATTTAGACACTCTGGATTTTTTAACCTTTTTTTTTTTATTGTTGTTTGTTTGTTTGTTTGTTTTTCTGTGGATCTGTGATCTCTGCGTTTTTCTGAAGTTAAAAACGTGTTTTAGCTTGAGAAGTGGCTCATGCTTGTCGCGTGCTTAGTAGGCTGACAGGCTCACTCTGAGGAAAACTTGGGCTACACACAGTGTGACTCCGTCTTAACATCTGACAAACTGTTCCTAAGCGTTTTCCCCGAGTTTCAGAGTACTTACAGCCTGGTGTATAGTAGGGACTGAATAACTCATGATTATGAATTACTTGCAAAGGCTCAGAGAGTCTGGTGCAATCGGGGACTTGAGTGCTGAAGCAAGGGCATGAGAAGGAAAAGAGAAAAGTGTTCCGGAAGCAAAAGCTATAGACACAGAACAGGCGTTGTAGTGTGTCTTGGGCATAGTTTTGAACTTACTTTGCTCTGTTGAAATACCTTGGCCAAAAGCAACTTGAGGAGGAAAGGATTGATTTTGCTTATACTTCCAGATCACAGTTACCCATGGAAGTTAGGGCAGGAACAGAAAGCAGAAACCTGGAAGCAGGAATCTAGATCAGAAACCACGGAGGAATGTTGCTTATTAGCTAGCCCTCTGACTTGCTTTCAGCTCCCTTTGTCTTACACAGTCAAGGCCCATCTGCTTAGGGATAGTGCTGCCCACACTGGACTGAGGCCTCCCACATTAATCATCAGTCAAGACAATCTCTCACAGATATGGACACAGGCCAGTCTGATAATGGCAGTTCAACTGGGATTCCTTCTTGCCAGGTGGCTCTTGGTTGTGTCAAGTTGAATGTAAAAACTAAGCAGGACAATATATTGCATAGCACATGCAACCCAGTCTTCAACTGCATCATGTATCAGAAAATCACTCGTGTTTTCGCTGTTGGTGCCAATTTTGCCCTCTCCAGCTATGGGAGGCCACCACCATCCGCTGGTGTGGAAGGATTTGTTCCACCCGTGTCCCTAAGGATGTGAATGTTAGGAGTCAACTGACAAGAAAGGTGGATGCAGTTGTGACATCATGAGGTGTGCATTACATGTAGGTGAGTGTCACCCAAACGTAGTAGCATCAGACATCTCACCTTTAGATTTCTTTACTAACGTCCTATCTGGAGTCTCAGAGGCCTTCACTCATGTAGGCTTTAGTTAAGGCACGTTCTGGATCCTGGGGAGAGGAAGCATAGAGAACTGATTGTCCCTCAGCAGATGCATACACTTTGTGGTGAAGACACACCCATTCTCTGCTGTGGAAATCTACTTTCAGACTTACTGACTGAGGCTCTCTGAGTCTCAGTTTTCTCTGTTTCTCAGTTTTCTGAAAATATTTGGATATGATGCTTTGTAAAGGCAAATCTATAGGTTAAGTTTTGGCTCATATTTCTGTCTTGAGCTTTATCCTGTTCCTGTCATTTTTCTAAAAAAAA
>CABHPH010118921.1:18746-31342 GCA_902168325.1 Peromyscus nudipes | reverse complement strand
CCATTCAGGAAGCTGGTTCCTGCCTCCATCAACTGGACCAGGTGCCACAGAAAGGAAGGATTTCTCCGACACAAAGGATCCTGTTTAAAGGCCGAGGAGAGCAGCCTGGATGCTCACAGCTGCTACTCACCTACAGGGACAGAGAAACGCTTCATTCTCAACTGTCTCCTACCCTGGGAATGGGAAACACTTGCCCTCCAGCTCCCCAGGCCCCTCCAGGCTGTCTGCACTCATCTCATCTTTATCCCAATCCTGCCCTCCAAGCTCATTATCAGCAGCAAGCATCTGCGACCATGAAGACAGATCCGTGAGGGTCCTGCTGTGTGGGGCCAGGGGCCCTGGAGACCCTTTCACTTCAGCTGCTGAGCGTCCTGGCTCATTTTAAGTGACCTACTTCCTTTTACAGACTCAGTGTGTCAGACAGCTCAAGGTGAATGACTCTCAGCTCCATCCAAGCTCAGCTAGAGGCTGGACCAGGGCCAGCTTGCCCCTCCCTCTGAGCGATTAACTAGATAAACTGCAAGGTCTGCCCTGGGGCTTAGAACCCAGCGAGGGGGTAGATTCTATACACATCTTTCTTTTTAGCCTGAGTCCTTGAATAGGCGTTTCTTATGTAAGTTTGGTTAACTCAGCTCATCTGTCTCTTTTGCTGTGATGACAGACAAACTCTTTCTGGACAAGGAATTCCAGAGAAGGACAGACCAAGTGGATGTAAGGATAACCACAAGTCACTTCCAGAGGGAAGGGGCTCACTTGTGGGGCGATGAGCCCCAGATCCAATGCTGGGCAGGCATTTTCCTGAGATGAGTCTGGCCACAGCATAGGCTGCAGGACTTCAAAATATGTTTTTCAACAGAAAGGTGGGTTTTTGTTTTTAAGTAACTGTTATCTTGCCTTGAATTCCTGAATTTAAGTGATTTTCCTGCTTCAGACTCCCGAGTGGCTGGGAATACAGGCCCTCAACTCAAAACCAAGATTCACTGCTGTCTAAAACCCCCAAAGTACTGGGTGTGGTGGCACACACCATTAATCCCAGCACTCAGGAGGCAGAGGCAAGGGGATCTGTGTTTGAGGCCAGTGTGGTCTACATACGGAGTTCAAGTCAGCCAGAGCTACAGTGAGACCCTGTCTAAAAGCCAAACCAAACCAAACCAAAAAACCTCACAGCATCAAGAGTCCAGAGAAATTTTTTAAAAATATATTTATTTTAGATTATGTGCGTATGGATATGTGCATGTGAGGCACTGGATCCGCTGGACCTGTAGTTACCAGCAGTACACTGATATGGAAGATCACTGACCTCAGTGGGCCATGGGACGAGGACTCAGGATCATACGGAGTATCTCCAGGGTCAGATGAACTCCCCTTCCTGAGGACCATGAGTTAGACAGATGTGGAAACCCTGAGCACTGATCCAGGCCAAAAAATTAGTGGTCTGTTGTTTTTTGAGCCAGAGTCTCACCGTAGCCCATTTGGCCTCAAACTTCCTACTCAGTCTAGGATGAGCTGGTCCTTCTGGTCCTGTCTCTCATCAGAGCCGGAGTGCTAGGATTTCGGGTATGCGCCGCCACACCTGCCTCAGATGGGGCTGGGTGGGGACTGAGCTACATCCCCAGTACCCCCCCCACACACACACATTTTTGAGACCAGGTTTCACTGTGTGCTTTGGCTGGCTTAAAACTGTCTTTGTAAACCAGGCTGACCTTCAACAGAGATCCACCACCTCCTGAGTGCTGGGATTAAAGATGTGCACTACTACCAAACTCCTCTCTCCTCCTGAGGTAAGGTCCCATTTAGTCCCAACTGGCCTGGAACTAACTATCTAGCCAAAGATGACTGTGACCTCCTGATTCTCCTACTTCCCCCTTACACGAGCAGAGACTACAGATAGGTGTGAATATACCCAGCTCTTTTTTTTCCTTTTCTTTTTTGAGATGGCGTATCACTGTAGCCCAGGCTAACCCAGAACCCACCTCAATCCTCCTGCCTCAGCCTCATGATTATTGGGATTACAGGTACGTGTAACTACAGTTGGTTTATATGATGCTGAGGATCAAACCCACAGCTTCCGGCATGCTAAGCACTCCTAACTGAGCTCTGTCCCAGTCCAGGCCACAAACACTTACCAAGCTTCACACTGCCCTCCCTCCTCCACATCTCCTGAGGAGACCCCGGTAGTGCCAACCTTGAGAGAGAAACCAGCTCAGCTCACCCACCAAGCTATGAAAAATCTTTATTGTTTTATTTTTCTCCATTAGATAGACTTTCAGTAGGAATAAGAGGCCACAGGACACTTGCACTTCCTCAGAGGGTGAGTGAGCTGAGAACCACTGCTAGGATAGAGCATATGCCACCACCAGGGCTCAGCTCTGAGGGAGTCACAGGAACCAACTGAAGGTGGCGACACCCTACTTTATATAATCTCCCAAGTGAGGGGAGACTGAAGAACCCCATCTCTGCCCGGGAGCTCAGCCACATCTCCAGGCCATGCTGAGCTGGTATTCAAGTGTCTGTATGTGTGTGAACTCAGACTGTGCCTGCACACGCGCGCGCACGCACACACACACACACCACTCCTCTCCAGGAATGCTGCCCTCAGCACAGCTGATTCTCCACTGTCCTTGCTCCCTGGAACTCAATGGCCTTGGCATATAACTGTCATCGAACAGTGACCATGTGCTGGAGGACACGGGGTCTCAGCTATGACATTCGAATTCTCCTCCTGGAACAAGGCTGGTCGGTGAAAACCATCCACCAGCAATGAGGTACCCTGGGGCTTGATCTCAAGACATGTTGGCATTGAGCTGCACACTCCGACACATGGGAGGCCTAAAGCTCCAAGAAGGGAAAAGACGCTTCCGTCATTTACCATTTCTCCAACTCCTAGAAAAGGCATGTAGGGGTAGGGTGGGTGAGATGATAACTCAGACCCTCCTCAGGAGTTGCTGAGGGCTAGCCTGTGGGGCCCACTATTGAAGGTCTAGCTGGTCCTCATCGTGGGCATTTCATAAAACAAGCCTTGTTACTGTCCCTTCAAGGCTGACATGGAGAGATACTGTGTAGTGGGGACTTGGGCTCAGCTAGAGCACACCTGCTATCCAGGACCTTCTAACTCCAGGCAATGGACCCTGGGGTTCTGGGAGTGAAACTGGGGTATCTGCTTGGGTAAAGACCCTCTTAGGATCTTCAGGATCTGGTGATGCTGAGTCCCAGGGAAGGGAGTGTGTGTGTGTGGGGGGGGGCAGTCAAGAGGATGGAGCTGCCAGCCAGTGCTGCTGTGCTTAGCATGGGCTGGCCAGGGAAAGGACTGCATAATTCATTCTCACCTCAGGAAACTGGCTGGCTGCCAACTCTTAGAAGTGAGTATATAAATCCTGCCTCCTGGTCACCCCTGAGCTCTGGGCTGCCGGCTCAGGACAACACAACGCTCCTCGGGGGCCCTGTTTTCCAGCTCTGGACCCTGCTCTGGGTCCCTGGGGTCCTTTTGCTGGTGGAGGCAGGTGTGGTCGTCAAAGCACAGCAATCTCCAGGTGTACCCTCAGGCCTCAAATATGCAGCAGAGTGGAAGTAAGACCATGGCAACGGGAGTCAGGGCTGAGCCAATGGGAAACCAAACCCACATACTGAATGCCAATCAAATTCAAACACAAACCCAATACGTGAAGGCAGCAGCAAGCTCTTCATGTAATAAATATTGCAAAGCTCATCTGGTTTCTTTCTTTTCTTTTTTCAAGTCAAATCTAACAATCAATATCCCCAAACCCTGTTCTCTGCATCAGAATAGAGGAAGTTGGTGACGTGAGCACAACCCCTGCAGCCAATCAAAGAAAAGACCATTTCCCATAAGCTAGCCAACCCCAATCTTTTTCCAGTTTAAGCAGCCAATCGGGCCTCTTCACATTCCTGAAAAATGACCTAAATAAAGCACCAGAGCTCGGAGAGCTTCCGGGGAAGCCAGACACCGAGGCGCAAATTTTTAAAAAAATAAAGAGTCAGAAATAAAAATAAAAGGTTTCCGTTGGTCAAGATTTAAAAATAAAAAGGTTTCTTCCTGCAGCCAATCACGAGTCCATCCCTTCAAGCCAATCACAAACCACCACTGGCATCTCCCTTGATGCCAGCCCTGCTGAGTGGCTGGGGTGGGGAGGGTTGGGTGGGGTGAGGGGAGAAGAGGGAGGGATGAAGGTGGTTTGCTACCGCTCAGCTCAACCGGTAGAGGAGCCCCACAGATCTCTCGGCCCTCAGTAGCTTTCAGGGTGTTCGAAGGGGCTTTCAGCTACTGCCTCCGGTCTTCCGTCTCCGATCTGGAAAACGCCATCACCACGTCCTCTGCACCTGCAGACCAAGGAACAAGAACTGCTGATGGTTTCTGGTATCAGAACAAGGCAGAACGGCTGTGCTCACCATGGAGCATCCCTTCTCTACCTTCCCACCCCTGGCAAAAGAGTGCAGAGTGCTTCAAAGTGGCTGGGGATGTAATTCCCTTGGCAGGCTGCTTGTCTTGCACGCAAACCCCCCTGGGTTTAGTCCCTAGCACCACATGAACTGGGCGATGTCACTGATCCCAGTACTGAGGAGGTGAAGGCAAGGGGATCAGAAGTTCATGGTCCTTCTTGGCTACATAGTGAGTTCAGGGCTAGCCTGGGGTACATGACAACCTAGATAAAAGAGGGAAGGAGAAGAGACATGCTTCTAATTAAGTCCATCTCCTCCCTTGTCTTCCTGCAGCCAAGCTGGGGACGTGGCAGTGATCCCAGCCTGATGCAAGGCTCAGGGTGTGGCCCAGAGGCTTGTTCAAGGCCACACTGCTAAGACAAGGGACAGGTCTTGGTCCTGGAGCAGGGCTCTGCTCTGCTCACGTTCCTTGTTCCAAGGGCACCACATTAGGTGGGAGGCAAGATTTTCTTGGGAACCTCTACTTTTCAAGTTTAGATCTTGGAGCTGGAGAGATGGCTCAGAGGTTAAGAGCACTTGCTGCTCTTGCAGAGGACCCAGGATCAGTTGCTAGCACCTACATGCTGGCTCACAACCATCTGTAACTCCAGTTCCAGGGGATCTTACACTCTCTTCTGACCTCCATGGGCACCACATACATATACACGGGCAAAATGCTCATATACATCAAATAAAATACACATATACACATGTTCTTTTTTGAGACAAAGTTCTTCTGTGCAACACCCCTGGCTGTCCTAGAACTCACTTTGTAGACCAGGCTGGCCTCGAACTCACAGAGATCCACCAGCCTCTGCCTCCTGAGTGCTGGGATTAAAGCCATGTGCCACCACTTCCTCTGTCTTGTTTTCCCTAAGACAGGCTCTGACACTTGGCCGGAAGAGGCAAGGGGAGGAGGGAAGGAGCGAGCTGGCGGTGCCTCTGTCCTCGCACCCCACACTACCTGTCTGCCTTTTCTAACTGCTGGTCCAGCATTTTGCCCTGAACAGTAACAGTCAGGCTGCCTGTGGCCTTTCTGGCGTACTTCCCTTCTGCGATATTGGAGGCAATCTCCCTGGAAGGGGCAGATGGGAGCAGCAGGAGCAGGAAAGGCCTCCAAGGACTGGGTTGGGTGGGGGTAGGGTGCAACAGGGCCTCTGGCACTTGGACTAGGGTCAACGTAGTGTTAGCTATCCTTGTGCACACAACGGAGTGCTTCCGGCCGGCACACCTTGCTGCTTGGAAGAGCCAGGAGGCACCTCAGGTGGTGCTGCAGAAGGGTGGCACATGTGCCACATGACACCTGGAAGTCCTGCCTTCACATCAGCACCATGGTGCTAAGGCACCTTAATCTATCATCCACCAACCCTGTTTCTTTCTGCCTCGGGGGTTCTGTACTTATCAGCATTCTTGAAAGGGAAACAAGCCTCCAGAAAGGAGCACAGATATCTGGCTTCTTGGGAAGGGACACCTTTGCTTGAGAAGCCCAACGAATCCTTTCTGTTTGCTCGGCAACATTCTGTTCTTGCTCCAGTCCTGGGACCACGCACTATCGCTGCAGGCAGGATTGTCCTAGCAACCACAGACTCCAGGATTACATCATATTCCACATGGCAGCCGAGCTGGGCACCTAACAGACGCTCATTTCTCCAAGGGCTGCCTCCAGCTTGCTGGGCATGAGCGGGTCGGAGCAAGATTGCCAGTGTTGGCAGAAGATGCTTCTGTGGCAGTGAATGGTGACAGCCCACTCTTTCGCATCTGCCTCATAGGCTTTCTCGAAGGGACCCTGGGCCTCTGCAGTGAGCTGCAGGCGCAAAAATCGCACTGGGTCCCCAGGAGGGAACGGTGACTGTGCAGAGGGAACGGGCTACCGGCTCCTTGGAGAAGCTCAAATCGCCATCACTGAGCTCTACAGACTGCTCGGTGGGTACCTGCCCTGCCCTGTACTATGAAGACAGGAACTGTGCTGGCTAGTTTATGTCAACCTGATCCAAGCTGAAGTCATCTGAAAGGAGGGGACCTCAACTGAGAAAATAACCTCCGTAAGATATGGGTGTGGGGCATTTTCTTAAAGTGACTGATGGGGGAGGGGGCAGCCTATTGTGGGTGGGTCCATCCCTGGGCTGGTGGTCCTGGGTTCTACAAGAAAACAGACTGAGCAAGCCATGGGGAGCAAGCCAGTAAGCAGCTCCCCTCCATGGCCTCTGCATCAGCTCCTGTCTCTAGGTTCCTGCCTTGTTCCTGCGCTCACTGCTTGTGATGATGAACAGTGACATGGAACTGTGAGTGAAGAAACCCTTTCCTCTCCAAGTGGTTTTGGTTATGGTGTTTCAATGACAACAACAGAAACCCTAACTAGGACAATGACCTTTTGAAGGTCACACAGTCACTCTGATAAGTATGTAACAAGACACTAGAGCAAAAGCTTTGTAAGAGTTTTACCCTCCCACACTGCCAGCTGGCCACGTACTCCCTGAATCGAATCCACAGGCCTCATTTCAGAGCCTCTGCTCTGTTGCTGGGGCTGCAGAAGTCCACAGAGGCTCTGCCCATCCCACACCCTCTCCTGTTTCTAAAAGACTTGATGACCACTGGGACCTTCCTTCCTTTGAAGCCAAAGAGAGGGCAGGCTGAAGTTCCTCCAGAGCATCCTTTGACCTGTCCATATCATTAGTGGACCAGGTACTCATTCAGTTAGAGCCCAAGGATGCTGGTGTTCCCTCTCTTCTCTGGAATTTGGACCAGCAAACAAAAAGGATGGGAGAGCTGCTCAGATTGTCATCATGGCTTGAGCCCTACAACTCAGTTCCTGAGCCAGAAGGGGCACACAGCTCCCTCACAGACCCTCTTTGCTGTCCTGTAATGCCCATCTTCTACCCCCAGGCAAGCGATCTATTTTTTTGTAAGGCTCCACCTTTCCCATTGGTACCTTCTGTCAGAACTTGTGCTCAGCACTTCTGTGCACTGCTTCCCACCAGATGCAGGTAATCCCAGGCAGGGGGAGCTCCTCAGACACTCCTGCGTCTTCTCTAACAAATTAAACGACAGGAGTGCTGAAACTGGACAATGCATCACACACACACACACACACACACCCCACAGATGTGGACCTACTATGAATATAGACAAAAATGCTTACAAAGGCTAGCAAAATGTGTAGAACAACATATCAAAAGGGATCATATATCCAGACCAAATTATTCTAGGCATGCAAGGCTGGTTTAACATCTGAAAATCATTTGGTGTAATATGATCTACCAACAGAATAAAGTACAAACCCCACACCATCACCTTACACAGAAAATGAATCTAACAGAATCCAGCATCCCTTCATGACAGAAGATGCACTGAACAGGAAACATGGGAGTTTCCACCCTGATAAAGGGCACCTACAATAACCAAAACTGTCACCATACTGCATGGCTAAAACTCACCCCAGCAAGACGGGAACGAAAAGGTCTGTCTGTTCTCCACACTCTTCCTCAAATTGATTTTTGCTTTGCTTTGGACATTTGAGACAGGGTCTCATATAGCCCAGACTTGCCTTTGACTGACAGGCCTCTTGCCTCAGCCTCCCCAGTGCTAACATTTCAGGTATGTGCCACCAAACCTGGCTTCTCTAGATTGTTTTGAAGTTCAATCCTGGGCAATTAGGCAAAAATAAATAACTAAATAGCATATACATTAGAGGAAAGGAAGGAAACTATTGCTATTTGTGGATGTCATAATCTTATAAGTAGAAAATGCTCTGCAATTTCTACTTACTAAAAAGCTATCAACTAGTAAATATGATAAAGTTGTAGGGCATAAGACCAATATGCAATTCTATTTGCATACACTAGCAATGAACAATCTGAAATGAAATTAAGAAAATAATTTCATTGATAGTATCATTCATCAACAATACTACAACACTTAGGAACAATTTTTATTACATTTACTCATTTACTGTGTGGGTGAGAATGTATGTATGCTACAGAACATATGGAGGTCAGAGGACAACCTTAGAGGTCCGATCTCTCCTTTGACCATGTGTGGCCTGGAGAAAGAACGCAGGCCTTACACTCTAACCACTCAAAGAAACAAAAAAGTTGAAGTCATCTGGCGGCGGCGGTGGTGGTGGTGGTGGTGGTGGTGGTGGTGGTGGTGGTGGTGCACGCCTTTAATCCCAGCACTTGGAGTCAGAGGCAGGCGGATTCCTGTCAGTTTGAGGCCAGCCTGGTCTACAAAGAGAGTTCCAGGACAGCCATGGCTCCACAGAGAAACAAAAAACAAGTTGAAGTTCATTACCCACTCACCCTGCCCTTTTCAGTGATGGATTAAATGAATCCAGGGCACAAGAAGGAGGGGTAGATTTCCACTGAGTCACATCTACAGTTTAACTCAGGCTTCTAGGAGACAGGGTCAAACTATGTAGCTAGCCCAGGCTGGCCTCAAACTCACACTCATATCCCTTCTGTCTGCCTCCAGAGTGCTGGGGTTCCAGGCCTGGCCAGCAAGCTCCTTAGAGCAGCTCTGCACCATTCTGGAAACACAAGTCCAAGTTCCCAGGAGGAGCTGCTGCTCCACACATGGACAGGACAGGCAGGAGGAGGGACAGACACTAACAGTGGTAAGAGGTGGAGGAACCAGAGCTCTCCCTGTACAACCTCATACCCTTTGGCCATTCTGAAACAGTGCCCAGTATCTCGTTGCTCAGGCAGTAGTGGTCATCTTCAGCATTCTCTGCACTGTGACAGTGGGGGTTGATGAAACATGGTCTCATGAAGCCCAGGCTACCCTGAACTCACTGTGTAGGCAAGGACGACTTTCACCTTCTGACCTCCTACTAGTTCCCAAGTGCTGAGATTACAGGTGTGCATCTCACACCCAGTTTCGTGAGGTGCTGGGATCAAGCCAAGACTTCAGGAGTGCTGGGCAAGCAGTCTTCAACTGGATTATGTCCCCAATCCTATTAATCTGATCTGTTCCCCATGGTGGACATGCTGTGTGACCAGGGACTAGTCATGGTGTGTGCATGCTGTGTGACCAGGGACAAGCCTTGTTCTCAGTTATATTAAGAGCACCTGGGCCGGCGGTGGTGGCACACGCCTTTAATCCCAGCACTCAGAGGCAGAGCCAGGCGGATCTCTGTGAGTTCATGGCCAGGGCTACAGAGTGAGATCCAGGAAAGGCGCAAAGCTACACAGAGAAACCCTGTCTCAAAAAAAAAAAAAAAAAAACAAAACAAAAAAAACAAAACAAAACAAAACAAAACAAAAACAAGGCAAAAAACAACAATAAAAACAGAGTACCTGGGAAAGCCCCTTGTTCAAAGACAAGAAGCAGCTGGGTGAACTGGAGGCCCAGGGTCTGGAGCACTTACCTTTAACTACACAGAGCACCTTGTTATTTCTCCTAGAAGGGAAACAACTATCTGTCTCTAGTCAGAGCACTGAGGAATGCCACACTCCGACAAAGCCTGGACCAATCTGTCTGTGTTACTATGAGAATGGAACCAAGACCCAGGATTAAAAAATACCACCAACAAAGCCCGAGATGCCTTAGGAGAATTCAACATGGAACTCAAGTTCAACTGTCCTACTTGCCTCTGCCTCCACTACTGTGGCTCATGCATCCAGAAAGCAGGGCTGAGGCTCAGCTCTCTGAACAGGGTGGGGCAGGCACCATCCCACGTCCTTCCATCCCACGTCCAGTGCCAGCTCTGGCCCTTTACTGGAGCTAGTCAAGTGACTGGGGAGAAAAAAATGTCAAACACGCAGAAGCATAGAAACAGGGAAGCTGGCCCTGGCCGGGGGTGGGGGCCAGACAATGGGGTCACTGGTCTGTTGGTGAGCTGGGGATGAATTCACACCAGCAGTGTTAAAAGCAAGGCTCTGTCTCAAGCCAGCACTCACACCCAAACAGAACACAGCAGGGACAACATGGTTCGTGGAGAAGGGCTCCTGAAGGTGGATGAGAGTCACTCTTGCTATTTTTTTGTTGTAACTTAAGATAAGTTCTCGATATGGAGCCCAGGCTGACCTTGAACTTCTAAGTCTCCACCCCAAAGACCCCACAGACGAGGATGGGCACAGCCCTATGTGGATGGCATTGGGAAAAGAGGGACTCGTACGAGCAACACCAGCCACAGCTGGATACCATATGACCTAATTTTGAGCTCCTCAAAGCCCAACTTCCATGATAGTGTGAGCCTTGGCTCTGCCTTCCGTAGGGTCACTGAAACTATAGCACCCCTTACTGGCATGGTATCCCAGGACTATTCCAGCTTCAGACATTCTGGGGTCAGGTACTCCTATGGAACCTTACACCTACCCAGCCAAAGTGTGAGACTGGAGACCGGGACTGGGGAGATGGGCCAATCGGCAGCATGCCTGCTAGGCAAGCGGCAGGAGGACGTGTTCAGATCCTCAGCACCCATGTAAAATGGGGCCTGGCCAAGTGCGTCTGAAACCTTCGTGCTAGGTTACACAGAGGCATTAAGATCCTTGGGGCTCACTGACCAGCTAGTCTTGCTAATTGGTAAACTCAGAGACTCTGAGAAGAAAAAAAAAAAAAAAAAAAAGGAGGAAGGCTGACAATATGCCAACTTAAATTGAATCCCTAGAGCCTTGTAAAGGCACAGAATGTGTGCATCTGTAATCCCAGCATGCCTATGTGAGAAGGGAGGCAGGGCCAGGAAAACGGCCCAGAAGCTGTGGCCAGCTTGCCTGGAGTGTGAAGCCCAGCAGAGCCAACTAGAGAACCCTGCCCAAGCAAAGTGGGGCAAGAACAACCCTGGACGTTCTCCTCTGACCTCCACATGCAGGGTGGCATGTCCACACGCACTTAAGCATGCGCACACACACATGATTAGCAGCCTGTTGGGGCTGAGAGATGGCTCAGCAGTTAATACTTATTGCTATTGCAGAGGACCCAGGTTTGGTTCCCAGCACTTGGTGGCTCACAACTGTTTGTAACTCTAGTTCCAGGGGATCCAATGCCCTCTTCTGACCTCTGTGGACATCAGGCATCCATATGGTGCACAGATATAGATGCAGGCAAAACATTCATACACATAAAATAAAATCAATTTTTTTTATATCAGCAGTCTGAAAAGTTAAAAAATCACAACCCTAAGGCTGTAGAGACTCCCAAATTCCCAAGGCTGATAGAGGAAATCCCTTTGTGAGTCATCACCAACGTAGGGTACTTTGATTAAGTGCCTCTAAATGCCCAGGGAGCACCCCTGCTGAGCCTTGTGAGCTCCAAGCTCAGTGAGCCATCTTCAGCAGCACACATGGTGCCAGCTCATGATGGAGCAAGCACCCCAGGCATACAGTGATTCCATGCTCTAGCCCTTCCCTGACTCCCTGGCTTGGGTACAGCACCTCTTCATGCCGTGAGCTCATTATCTTCAATGGCAGCAAGCACCCAATTCTGCCTCAGTTACCAGCTCTGGGGAATCGCTGTCTGGAAAAAAACAGGTCCCAAAGGGCCACCGAAGGGAAGAACTTCTGAGGGGAACAAGGCTGGTGCTCCTCCCCCTGCACTGGGCTTTCTCCCACATACACCAACACCCACTGGGCAGCATGTGCTGTTTTTAGCATCCCAAGGCTATGAGCCAGGTGTTCTATACACCTCCGCTTTGATACCCCAAAGCTCCCAGGGAATGCTTTTTACCCAAGGTAGCACCACATTTGGGTTGCTATGGGAACAGTGGGTTCTGATTCACCAAGGGCTTAGCCGCAGGAGCAGACTAGGATCTGTGGTGCCTACTGGGCTCCAACAGCCAGAGATGTCATAGGTGGATTCGGAGAACAGGCCAAGGGAGGTACAGGAGACAAGTACAGGTCCTTGCCAGGATTCTGCTGTTGCAGTGGGTCCCAGTAGCAAGACTTGGCATCCTGGACCTGGACCTGACCCTGACTACCTGGGTATCCAGGGAAGTTCCAGCACACTCAACCTCAGTTCATTTGTCTGTAAGCGGCACCTATGCCATCACTAACACACTAGGAATAAATTTTAGGGACAATTGTAGTGTCAAATTCCAGCTGCATTCCCTGAGGCCCCTGCACCCATCCCTACCCTCCCACCCCACTGAACTTGCAAAACGTGTGCATGTACATGTACGTACACACACACACACACACACACACACACACACACACACACACACACAC